>ML686050.1:500263-511692 GCA_007922175.1 Pelusios castaneus
AGCTGCTTGACAGGGGTTCCAGGGAGGATGGAGTTAGGTTTTTCTGGGTAGTGGCAGATGGCAGAGCCAGGAGCAATAGTTTCAAATTGCAGTGGAAGAGGTCTAGATTGCTTATTAGGAAAAAACACTAGGAGGCAGGGGAACCACTGGAATGGGTTACCTATGGAGGTGATGGAATCTCCACAATAGAGGTTTTTAAGGCCCAGCTTGACAAAGCCCTGGCTGGACTGATTTAGTTGGGGTTTGTCCTGATTTGAACAGAGCGTTGAACTAGATAACCTCTTGAGGTCCCCTGGACCCTTTATCTTCTATGATTCTGTGACAGAATACTGTTGATATACATCCCTGGAGGATCTGTATGAGATCCAGAGTCTTTCTGAAAAGTAAGTCTTTCCATTTGATATACATATAGACTCATAGGCTGCGTCTACACTGATAAATTAAGTCGACTTAATCTTGGCTTACATCGACTTAATTTGCCCTGCATCTACATTACACTTTGCTTAAGTCGACTTAAGCAGCTTCCTTAAGTCGACTTAAGGAAAATAAAGTCGACTTAATGAAAATTACTTTATTAAACCACCTTTCTACTCGACCTAAGGCTTAATTCGACTTTTTAAAGTCAAATTAAGCCAGTGTAGCCCTGGGGTAGCCCTAAGTCGAGCCTGGCATGCCCCCCAAAGGGCAGTGCAGAGCCCTGTGTGACGCTGTCTGGATTTAGGGAAGCATTTATGATATTATTTTCTATCCATATATCCTAAATGCTATAATCCATAAGAACTATGTCATGTTTGGTATCAATAGAAAGGTAGTAATTTGCTGGGAATGATTATATAGTTTATGTCTAGGAATTCTATTTCAATTAGTCCTTAAAACTCCCACTCTTTAGAGTGGCTCCAGACACTGACCAAAATACAGGACATCCCCTTTGTTGTCACCGCCCCTGCCTCCATGATCCCACCATGAACTCACATACCCAAGTGGCCTGCCTATCACTCTTTTCAACAGGAAAGGCCATTCTTTCTCTGTTGGGAGTGCTTCAGCTCCTCAGTGTGAACATATCAGTGGATAAGTCCCTTCCCTGTTACCCAGCCATCACCCTGCTCCAGCACCATAGTCTTGTCCTCCGAACCCTCCTCTTGGTTGTCGTCAAGGGAAGGGGGCTCGGCAGAGTCGATGGTGTGGGCTGACAGGCTGCCACTCTCCTATCCCAGAAAGGCATCCAGCTGCTGGTAATACCAGCAGCTGGTGGGGGCTGCCCCTGTCCGGAGCATCTCCTCCCGGGCCTTTTGGTAGCCCTGGCAGAGGTCTTTGATCTTGACCCGGACTTGCTGGGTGTCCCGGGTGAGGCCCTTGGCATCCAGGGCCTGGGAGATGGATGAATACATCTCCCAAGAGCAATGGCTGCCTCACACTTGAGAGGTGACTGCCTCATCCCCCCAAATGGCCAGCAGGTCAAGGATGTCCTGGTGGCTCCAGGATGGGGCCTGGCACTGGCTCGGCTCTGCCCTGCTCCCAAGCATTAGGGTGGTCAGGAGTGAGTCTTGCCCTGTGGTTGGCCAGGGCAGGCTCTTCCTGTGCCAGGAACTCTGTGAGGGAGGAAGGTCTGGAGGGCATTGATGTTGACTTAGGGCTACTCTGCCTCTACACTGGCTTAGGTTGACTTAATGAGGTTGATTTAATCATTAGGTTGACCTAAAAGGAGATGTTGTTAGGTTGACTAACTTTTCCTTAAGTCGTCTTAAGGAACTGCTTAAATCGACTTCAGGAAAGTCCAGTGTAGACACGGAGTAATTTAAGTCAACTTAGGCCTCCTTAGGTCGACTTAATTTGTAGGTGTAGACATACCCAAAGTGACTTAGACACATTAGAGGATTGGGACAAAAGAAATCAGATGAGATTGAACAAGGACAAGTGAAAAGTCCTTCACTTAGGACAGAAGAATCCCAGGCACTGCTACAGACTTGGGATCAACTGGCAAGGCAAGAGTTCTGCAGAAAAGGACCTGGAGGTTACAGTGGAGAAAAAGATGGATATGAGTCAATAATGAGCCTTTACTGCCAAAAAGGCTAATGGCATATTGATCTGCATTAATAGCATTGCCTTCAGATCAAGGGAAGTGATTATTCCTCTCTACTTGGCACTAGTGAGGGCTCATTTGGAGCAGTGTGCCCAATTATGAATACAATGTGTGCCTCAGTTTTCCCATGACGTTCATGACTACTCGGGGGGGGGGGGGGTGGACATTTTGGATGGCATCCAGAAGAGGGCAACAAAAATGATTAGGGGGTTGAAAGACACGACTTATGAGGAGAGGCTGAGGGAACTGGGTTTCAGTTCAGTCTACAGAAGAAAAGTGTGAGGGCAGATTTAAGTACCTGAAAAGAGGTTTCAGAGAAGATAGAGTTAGACTGTTCTCACTGGTGACAGTTAAAAGTAAAAGGAGCAATGGTTTCAAGTTGCAATGGGGGAGTACTAGGTTGGCTATTAGGAAAAATATTTTCACTAAGAGAGGGGTGAAGCACTGGAATGAGTTACCTAGGGAGGTGCTGGAATATCCATCCTTGGAAGTTTTTAAGGTCTAACTTGATGACAAAGCCCTGGCTAGGATGGTTTAGGTGGGGTTGGTCCTGCTTTGAGCAAGGGGTTGGGCTAGATGACCTCCTGAAGTCCTTTCCAACCCTCATCTTCTATGATTCTATGAAGTCTGCCTGAGGAAAAATTCAGTAAATCCCTCAATATTTGCCACTGACTTTTACAAGGAATTGGTGATTACCATGCACTTCTGTCATCTGGAATATAGTTGGAGAAGTTCATTCCAAGCCATGGCAGAACTGAGATAGAGTAGCGTCTAACTGGCAAAGAAGAGCTATCCCTATTATTGAGTGAGATATAAGGAAAAGGAGAGGGAGTTCAATGGAAACAAACCGTCTCCACCCATATAATACCCCCGGATGCTATTATCCCTATAAGTCTCAGTGCATAACAGAGTTTGAATTATTCATGAACTGTGGTGAAAAACTGAACATCAAAAAGTGTTGGGAGATGCAGGCAGAAAGAAAATACTGAGCATTCTAGAGGAGGAAAAGAGAGAGGAGAAATCTTTCTTTCCTTGTGGACATGAGAAGATGGAGGGAGATCTTGAAACACTAAAGAAGAAGTAATAGGTAGGAGGTAGAGAGGGATACAACTCCATAAAAGATATTGGAGATTCAGGAGGAATTAATCTTTTCCCGTGGATGAAATGAGGCTGATGGAAGGTCACCTGTAATCATGGTGGCAACAGCTGACTGATCTTTGAAAATGTCTTCATCCTGATGTTGCGGTGGCATGTCCACATCTCATTACAGGGACATGGCATTGCTGTACAGTACTGTCATTGCAAAGCAACAGCTAGGAAACCCCAATAGTATTGTGGCTCTCCGCTGCTTTGTCTGATGATCAAGTGACTTCTCCTCAGCTCTTCTAGCCCCCTGGGATTAAAGCTGACCTTTATAAATTTATCCCTGTATGAGAGGTAGCAGGTAGGAAACCTTGCATCATTCTGGAAGGTTAATATAATTATTTACTGCTAAATGGTGACCTAGAGTTACTTGGCAATATCACAGCAGAATCTTTTTGGGGAGAAGTCTCATGTGGTCACCAAAGCAAATATAGGTGATGGCACCGCGGTACATGGGAAATTGTGCTGTGGAAAGCGACAGTTGGTACATGTGCAGGTGTATTGGGCAGTAATTTTTAGAGAGGCTTTAAAAAACTGAAGAGGCAAAAGAAGATACTTCACTTTTGGTCTGTTTTTCCTCTCATTACTCATTTTATACCAGTGAATTTCTATTGACTTCAGTGCAGCTATTTCTGATGTGTATGGCGGTAAGTGAGAGGGGAACTGTTTCCAAATAAACTGCTTAAATGTTTAGACCTTTTAACAATCTAACTCAGTTACTGTAGTGCAGTCACGTACATTGCTTATTTTATTATGGTGCTGAGTATGGCGAGATGTGTTAAACCATAGAGATATGGGGCAACAGAAATGTTTCCAGTGTGATTTAACTTGGAACTTTTTGAAATGTTTCCACATCAGAGCCACTTTGTTGGCACCCAGCAGGGGGAAGATCCAATGTAAAGGGTGACTGTTTTGAAATGGAAGTTAGACTATAAACTGCAGAATTTGTTTTATTTCCTTTAGATGAAGCCCACAACAGAGAATGGCCAGGGAAATCAAACAGCCTTCACAGAATTCATCCTCCTTGGATTTGAAACTCTCCCTCAGCTTCAGGTTCTTCTCTTCCTACTGTTTCTAGTGATCTACATTTTAACTGTTGCTGAGAACATCCTTATTGTCACACTAGTTGTGGCTCACCAGAACTTTCACACCCCCATGTACTTTTTTCTGGGGAACTTGTCCTGCTTGGAGACATGTTACACCTCCGCCATCCTGCCCAGGATGCTGGCCAGTCTCCTAACTCAGGACAGAACCATTTCCGTTAGTGGCTGTCTCACACAATTATATTTCTTTGGTTCTCTAGCAACTGCAGAATGCTCTCTCTTATCTGTGATGTCCTATGATCGGTATTTAGCTATATGCAAACCCCTACATTACTCAGCTCTTATGGATGGCAGGTCCTATGTTCAGCTAGTGGTCGGTTCATGGATAGGTGGATTTGTGTCTGTTGCCATTTTAATATTTATGATGTCCCAATTAATATTCTGTGGTCCTAATGAAATTGAGCATTTCTTTTGTGATTTTAGCCCAGTAATAAAACTGTCCTGCAGTGACACTCGCTGGCTGGAAGTCACTGCTTTCATAACTTCCTCCATATTCACATTTCCTCCATTTCTATTGACCCTGGCATCCTATGTCTATATCATCTCCACCATCCTGAGAATCCCTTCCACCACTGGGAGGGAAAAGGCCTTTTCCACCTGCTCTTCTCACCTCATTGTGGTGACAATTTTCTATGGGACTATAATTATTGTGTATCTATTATCCAACTCAGACACACTGAGGAAGCTGAACAAAGTGTTCTCTGTTTTCTATGGCATCCTGACCCCATTAGTTAACCCCCTGATATACAGCTTGAGAAACGAGGATGTAAAGAATGTCCTGAGAAAAGCTTTCCTTAGATTTCTGTTCTGTTTCAAGAATGCAGATATTTCAAGCTAGTATTTATATGCAATAAATAAACCAATCGTGGGAAAATCATCCTGTAAACTCTGACTCATGTGTATATATCTGACACCTTATTGCACCTTGAAAATAATAGGGTCAGTGTTACACAAGGTTTTCAGAACCCAAAGGAGTGGTAAATTTACTGTTTCTCTTCAGGTGATGTCAGGAATAAAGCAAGGAGGGCATACCTCCTCCATCTGATAAATGATTGCCACAAGCGAGTGCTTTTACCTATTTTTATTAGATCTTAAGCACACACAGAGAGAGAGAGAGAGAGAGAGAGAGAGAGAGATTCTCACAATTGTTCACAGAACCTCAAAACATTTATATTTACCTTAAGAGATGGTTTTAAGGGACCAACAGCCTGGCTTCCAGCCTCCCTTCCCCACCACCTTTCCATCAAGCTTTAGCAGAACTTAGATATAAGATCCTTGCACAAAGGAAAGATTTCTCAGACTGCTTCAAAGTACATTTTCTAAATAAAATTTGTGTCATTTCTCTCCAGACAAAGCAAATAATTCATAATAAGAGACTAACAATTTCCCTATCATAAAATCATAGATGATTAGAGTTGGAAGGAACCTCAGGAGGTCATCTAGTCCAACCCACTGCTCAAAGCAGGACCAACCCCAACTAAATCATCCCAGCCAGGACTATGGCAAGGCACACCTTAAAAACCACTAAGGATGGAGATTCCTCTACCTACCTGAGTAACCCATTCCAGTTCTTCACTGCCATTCTAGCACACAGCCAACAATGATTCATTAATCTCCGTATCAACAAAGTGATACGTGATGGCATTAATACAATATGTGATGGCATTAATACAATACAACAAAGTGATACGTGATGGCATTAATACAATACAACATTTACAGATGGCATTAATAAAATAGTGATTTTTAGTTGTTGTCAATTAACAGTCAGCATGAACAATGCACACTTTCAACCTATTATGCATTGCGTACTGGAGCTGGATGGGGAAGGGAGGCTTAGATTAGCTGAGCAAAACTGGTGCCATAGAAGTGATGGAGGACTGAGAACACAGAAATCATATTTCATAGATGGGAATGGGGAGTGGAGACTGGGATTGACTGTTCAAAGAGAGTGGGACTGGGAGCAAGAAGCCAGGAAGTGGGAAGCCTGAGTGGCAGTGCTGAGTGACTTTAGGCACGGAGGCTGGGAAGGGAGAAAAGGTAAAATTAGTAATAAACATTAAAGAAACATTAACATATACTGTGTTTATTGTGTGCTCAGGGATCTTTCACACAGGAATGTTTACCAAGATACACACAAACACACTGTTCTCTATGCATTGACACCCACACAATTTTCATTAGGGCACTTTGGAACTCACATATCCCGCAGAACAGAGCCCCACCATACAAAGAATCACTCAGTGAGCTAGGGGTACAAACCTTACTAAACGGCCTTATCATTTTTGGAAAATCCCATACATAGTCTTTATTCCCCTGCAGAGTCTGGTGACTTCACCTGAACCACATGCATGAATAAGGAATAATACAGGCCAATCATTTCATATTTTATTTTTATTTAAGCATGTTGGTTTAAATATCTGAAGTCAATGAAAACCATGAATTTATGGATAGCTTTTCTCAGTATCTCTTTGACCTCTCTGATTCTTAGGCTATATACAAGGGGGTTAATCAGGGGAGTCAGGACAGTGTAAAAGACAGAGAACACTTTATTTGGGGGCTCTTGGTGCACTGGGATCTGGTAGCATATAGACAAATATTAGGGTCCCATAGCCAAGAATTCAAATATCAGAGATGGAACAGTTTTATTACAGGTTCTTTCTCAGCTCTGGCATCCCTTAATAAAGATAGAGACAGCCGCATACATCAATTGCTATATGGATTCCCAGTGGGAAATGGTCTAAAACAGAAAACGAGAAACAGGAAAAGAGAGAGTCTATGATATTTCTCAGTAAACTTGATTGTAGTATGTCAGGGAAAACCTTGCATTGGTTACATGGGAAAGAAGAAGAATCTATATATATTTCATTTTCTCTAGCACCTCACAACAGGAAAGAACTTATAGGCAAGTATGCGACTGATATCAATGGCTATGTCTACACTGGCAAGTTAGTTTGAATTAAGGAATCTTAATTTGAATTAACTTAAGCCTTGGCTACACTAGGCTTTCATTAGTCCAAATTAAGGGCTTCCTTAATTCGAAATAATAAATCCGCTTATACTTTTTGAAGTAAGGGTTTATTCGAACTAGTTAGTTCGAATTAGCCCAATGTGGCCTTGTTAGTTTGAACTAACCATCACATTGAGCTCAATGCAATTGACTAATTCGAACTAAGCAAGTGCCATACACGGCACTTGCTTAGTTCGAACTAAAATTTTCTAGTTTGAATTAAGTTAATTCAAACTAACTAAAATTAGTTTGAATTAACTAATTTGAATTAACTTTGGTAAGTGTAGACATAGCCAATGGAAGTACTCCTATTCTTAAAGGCCTGCCCATACTTCTTGTTGACTTGGGGTTTTATTTTCATTTCACGACTGAAGGTTGTTACCTTTCAGACAGCTGAATTACAAGCTTGAATCTCTGATGTCAGTCCCTTAGTCAGATTTTCTGGACCATGGTAACGAATCTGTAGTTCATCTTCTACCAAACACATCAATACCTTCAGGAAAGAGACACAGAATCATAGGGCTAGACAATACTGAAAGAGTCATCTAGTCCAACCCCCAGTTTAGTATCTTCTTCACAATGTTTGCAGTTCTGCTGATCTGATTGGTATATTGTAGCCTGCATTGTTTACTAAAGGGAAATAGGATCCTCTTGGTTCATTAATGATCCTTTATGGGAGAGGGTAAGATCTACAATGGCATTTCTGATCCTGGGAATTTTAGATTGGTGAAAAGGGGACATTTATCATAAACAAACATTAAAGAGTGCATATAACAGTGCTAATGATGGAGGACTTCTAATCTCAAATGGAAACTAACCTCAGTCTCTTTATAGGATAGATGTGATCAAAGCTAGTTTTCCTATCTATGGAACTTAACAACACCAAAGTATTGGAGCACCCCAAAATTTAAAAGGTGTATATCCACACAGCTCCCCAACAAGATGGAGAAGGCTATTATCTCCAATTAACACATATGCAATTGAGGTGCAAAGAGAGAAAAGGAACATTTACAAAGATGTAAAGCCCTACAGGCAGAAATAGATACCAGGTGGTGGTCACAAACACATCTGAGTGATTCAGGTGCCCGTCATATCAACTTTCAATGAAAGTCAAAGGCCATATTTTTTAAAGGTTTTGGACATGTAAAGTTGTCATTGGTTGTAACCTAATGCCATTATGAAAGATAGCTACCCCTTTCTATCCCTCACCTGCTGTTGACCTTAGAGCTCATTATATAGTATAGCTAGTCCTTTCCACCCCTCACCCTCTGCTGCTCCTAGTGTCCATTACATGGGATAGTCACTCCTTTCTTTTCTCTTTTATGCTGCCACTACCAGCATTCATTATAATAGAATCATAGAAAACTAGGGTTGGAAAGGATCTCAGGAGGTCATTTAGTCCAACCCCCTGCTCAAAGCAGGACAAACCCCAATTAAATCTTCCCAGCCAGTGTTTTGTCAAGACACCACTTAAAAACATCTAAGGATGGAGATTCCACCATCTTCCTAGTTATTATATGTTATACATTGCGTCTCCTTATCTTTGGAGCCGTCTGATGACCAATGTAAACCTCTCTTTACCATTTACTAGAAACCTCTGACATTCCATTTACTGGTTAATTAAAAGACTTTATAAATACAGCTATCTTTTAAAATTCAGTGTTTTTTGTTCTTGTTGTTCTCTGTTCTGCGAGATGAGCTGATGAGTTGTTTTTTTTATTGATTTATTTTGGTTTGTTTTCCATTTTTGTTGCTATTGGAGGAGACCAAACATTTTGAAAGAGAAAAAAATTCTAATAAAATGGCCTTTCATATATTTTCTTTATGCACATGTGTGTGAAAAGTTGCTGACAATTTAATTTTTATAGAGATCTTTTACAATTTTTCTTGTGTTATACACATTTTTTAAATATATTTTTTTAATTACCTGAACAGTTTCAGTAAATGAAAAATTGTACTTACTAATTTTACAAGCGTTTTTACTACAGTTTCATTTTAAATACTGTAAACAAAAATCTGTCATTGTAAGTGCTATACAAAATTTTTTAAAAAGGAGAAAAATGGGACCATTTCAATGTTCAAAATGAAAATAATATCTAATTTTTTATAGTATATTGCTATAATGTTTCCACCAATTCTACAGAACATGGATAGGAAAACACAAAGCATATTTAGCTCCCAAATAATATTGTGAGACCACTGAGGTGAGGGGAAAATGCCACTTTCATTGCAAACACAGTTTCCTCATGAAAACTTTTCTCAGAGCCCCCTTCACATCCTTGTTTCTCAAGGTGTAGATAAGGGGGTTCAGCATGGGAGTTACTATGCTGTAAAGTACTGAGATCTGTCTGTCATTGTCCAGCGAATAGCTGGAGATGGGTCTGACGTATGTAAAGATGGAGCTTCCGTAGTACAGCAAGACGATTGTCAAATGGGACGCGCAGGTGGAGAAAGCTTTGAGTTTCCCCTCCATGGAGGGTATGGTCAGGATGGTGGAGGCAATATAGACATAAGACAGGATTATGCACAGGAACGGGATCCACCCAATGAAGACTCCAATGGCAAGCAGGATGATTTCGTTGAGGGATGTGTCCCCACAGGAGAGCTTGAGGAGGGGTGGGATGTCACAGAAGAAGTAGTTGATCTGGTTGGCCCCACAGAAGGGCAGTCGGAAGGTGAAAAATGTGTGTACCACAGAGTTGAGTAATCCGCTGGCCCAGGAAGCACCAGCCAGCTGGAGGCAGAGGGCTTTCCGCATGATGACCAAGTAGTGCAAGGGTTTGCATATTGCCACATAGCGGTCATAAGCCATCATAGCCAGGAGGATGCACTCAGTGCCCACAAAGGAGACGAAAAAGTATAGCTGGACAATGCAGCCTGCATAACTGATCTGCTTCCTTTTCACCAGCATATGCACCAACATCTGGGGGACATTGGTGGTAGTGTAGCAGATGTCCAGGAAAGAGAGGTTGCCCAGGAAGAAGTACATGGGTGTGTGGAGCTGGGGATCTGTGCAGACTATCACAATGATGGAGATGTTCCCCACCAAGGTGCAGAGGTAGGTGGCCAAGAAGACACCAAAGAGCAAGAACTTCAGGTGCTGGAGGTTGGAGAACCCCATGATGATGAATTCGGTTGGGACAGTTTCATTTGCCATTTCTTCAGAGCTGAGAGGGATGATTCTAAAGGGAACCAATGTAAGCTATGAGGCTGAAGTGTATGTATGTATGTGTGTGTGTGTATATATATAGAGAGAGAGAGAGCTTGTGTGGTGGTGTTCATGTTTGTTATTATGGTAGTATCTTTATTTGTGTTCAGTTCTGTATGTATACAATGATGAATTCTGCTAATTTGTAGGTAGGTGTTTGGGTCTACAGTTGTCTGTGCTTTTGTGTGATTTTGGTAGCATCTGCATCTCTATGTTTCAACAGATGTGTATACAATTTGATGAACTATGGGTGAACACTTTTCTGTATGTATTTGTGGTCAGTGTCAGTGTTTAATTGTGTACGTGTAAATGCAGTAGTGTATGTGTGTGGTTTTTGTGTCAATACATGTTTTTACATATCTGTAGTTTTGTGTAGTTAGCTAGTTCTACTCAATACAACTTTGCGTTGCAGACTTCAATTCATCACTGATTGAGGAAAGGATAGCCCTTATCTACTGGGCTTTGGGGAAAGTATGTTGTTTCTATTTTGGGCTTGTCAATACAAAAGGAATCTTGTCTCAAGGCAATCCTGCTATACAACTCTGATACTAAATTCATAAAGTTCCACAAAGAGTCTTCAATGGCTAAGTGTGAAACATGTTCATACCAATCGTTTTCACTGCCATCTCCGTCCATTTTCCATACCAAACTCCCAGCGAGCCAGCATAAACCATTTCCTCCCCTATATCCCACCTGCATCCATACCTCAGTACATCATTGAACATGATACATATAAATCTATTAACCTTTAAACCTAATAAATCTAATAAACCTTTTTTTCCTGAAGCAGCAGAACAAATTTGCTAGTTCCCTTTATCTTCTGCCACTCTCTCTCACTCACTCACTCACTCACTCACTCACTCACTCACTCACTCACTCACTCAC
>ML686050.1:511702-550387 GCA_007922175.1 Pelusios castaneus
CATCCATCCATCCATCCATCCATCCATCCATCCATCCATCCATCCATCCATCCATCTAAACATCATCATCATCATTTTCAGTGCTGCATTAATCTTTCTTTCTTTCTTTCTTTCTTTCTTTCTTTGGATGTCTATCTTTTGCTCACTTTCTATAGCTTTCCTTTCTGTGCCCACCCCCCCAACATCTACACCTCGCCTAACTGAAATTCTTTTCCCACCCATACCAGAAAGCGAAATTTAAGACACCTTAAAAGGACATGATTTGCAGAATCATGAGTGCTCAGCATTTGCTGAAAATCAGCTCCTGTTTGAAGCATCACAGAGGAGACATCTGAAATCTGAGGCATCAAAAATTACTAAGGCCCAAATGATTTTTATAGATGATAGGCACTGAGTTCATTTGAAAACCACACTAGCTGCCTAAATACCTTTAGAATTTTTTGAAAATTGCAGCCTTAGTCATCACTCTAGTTAGGTCAGGCTCTGCCTGCTACTGTAATGAAAGCACACGGTACTACCTGTGGATCAGCAAACCCAAAGCTTTGAGTATACACAGGACAGTGAAAGTCTAAGGGAGTAACCCTTGACAGAAAAGACCCATTGGTTTCAGGGGAATTCAGGAAAATGTACAGCTATGAGAGTAAACTGAGGCAGAACATCTGGAGTGGAAGCCCTAAGGCAGTCAGGTAATAAAGTTTTAGTATCTTTCCAGCAACTCCTGCAGTGAATGGGGTACCAGATCAATTGGTTCTTCCTCTCGTCTGAACTTTACCAGTGACTTGAGGGGGAGGAGTCTGATGCCTAGGCAACTCAGGACCTCAATATTATCTGCCTGTGTTTGCACCAGGGAGAGGTAATCCTTCTTCACCTTGAGCATTGAGACAACACTGTAGGTACAGTTTCTGGTCTGTTATTGATTGTAAAGCCTTACTCAACTGATGTAGAGTTAAGAAGTTATTTCTGCTGGTCATAGAGGTCTTGATATCTCACTGAACAGCTATTGCCCACTACAAAGCTGGGCAGCCCCCAGATAGTCGGATGTTGTTTTACCACATTCTGCCAGTTTCAATGGGTGCTTGGAGCTTAGAAATTTACAACTTTACAAGTGGACTGTAATCAACACACCAGGCAAAGAGAAAATAGCATAGTCATCAATAGGTATGCACAACAGCCTCATACAAACACACAGCTATAAACAGACACAGATTCACAGAAATGTAGGGTTGGAAGTGACCTCATGTTGTTATCAACTCCAGCTCCCTCTGCTGAGAGAAGACCAAGAAAACTTAGATCAAGTCTGACAGGCGTTTCATCCTAAACATTTCCAGTGACTCAGCTACCTGTTCTGATTCTTAACTAGCTTTATAGTTAGAAAGTCTTTTTCTAATATCTATCCTGAATCTGCTCTAGATACAAATACAATTCCTCCTTGCCCTAATCTCAGTGAACATGAAGAACAATTGATCTTGTCCTTATATAACAGCCCTTAACATATAACACAACACTTGGACTGTACTTGGACTTTCAGAAAGCCTTTGAGATGGTTCCTGAGCAAAGCCCCTTAAGGAAACTAAGCTATCGTGGGATAAGAAGGAAGGTTGTCAACTGGTTAAAAGACAAAGGGTAGGAATAAATGGTCAGTTTTCAGAATGGAGAGAAGTACATAATGGTGTCCCCCAGGGGACTGCACAGGAACCAGTGTTGTTCAAGACATTCAGAAATCATCTGAAAAAAGTTGTAAACAATGAGGTGGCAAGTTGACAAAATTAATCAAGAGAGTTAAGTCTAAAGCAGACTACAAAGAGTTTTACAAAGGGATCTCACAAAACTGGGTGACTGAGCAACGAAAAGGAAGATGAAATCCCAAGTTGATAAATGCAAAGTAATGGAAAACAGAATTGCAACTATCCATATAAAAATGAGGTGTTATAACTTGGATGTTGCGAATCAAGAAAGAGATATTGGAATCACTGTGGATAGTTCTCTGGAACCATGCTCAATATGCAGCAGTGATCAAAAACATAAAAGAACATTATGAACTATTTGGAAAGGGATAGCTAATAAGACATAAAATACCATCCTGTCTCTATAGAATCGATACTAATTCCACACCTTGAATACTACCTGCAGTTCTGGTTACTCCATCTCAGAAAAGATATATTAGAACCAGAGAAAGTACAGAGAAGGGCAACACAAATGATTAAGGTTATTCTATGTATTCCTAAACCTCCAATTGCCAGAAGCAAGGAATGGATGACAGATGATGGATCACTTAATAAATTGCCCCGTTCTGTTCATTTCTTCTGAAGCACCTGGCATTGGCCACTGTAGGAAAGAGATAACTGGGCTATATGGACTATAGGTTTGACCCAGAATGGCAGGTCATATGTTCATAACATATAAATACAAACACAATAACACAATGAAATATGGAGTAGTTAAGCTTTGGAAAAAGCTTCCAAGGGAGGCTGTGGAATAACTGTCAGAGATGGACTTGGTTTTCCTGGTCCTGCCTCAGCAGGAACAGCTGGTTTTGATGATCTCTTGAGGTCCCTTACAACATTATGGTTCTATGACACACAGACCTGAGCACAAAAACACAATCTGCAAACACACATCCTCAGACTTTGGGTAGGATTTTGAAAAATGCCTAGAAATGCAGGGGGGGCATCTCTCAGCAGTTTCTTTGGAACTTATGCTCCTGACTCACTTAGTTTCTTTGAGAAATCCCCTTCAAAAACAATTAAACTCACCTAGATGAACATATATTCACAACAGACAAGCTCGCAGGCAAACTGACAGTCAGTCACGATAAACCATGCACCCAGATTATCAGACAAACACAGTTAGACACACACTTATGAACATGATTAAGGTAAGTATATCAACATAAAAAACACATAGGAAGTTGAAAACAGAATCACATACATAACAGTATAAACAAATAAATCACACCATTACGAACACACAAACATGATCTCATCCACACAGAACCACAAATACATCCATACCAATTCCAAACAAATACTGGCCTCGCTACACATGTGAAAGGAAACAGACAGACAGACAGGTGTACTCCACACAAACTCAAACAAATACACATTAACCATATTGAGCCAGGTCCCAAACTACTAGCAATCAGCATAGCCTCATTGGAGTCAATGGGACAGATTCCCAAGATACATATATCTGTGTTACTTTATTGATGTCACACTTTATACAAATTTAAGAGCTGCCTGCCTGACTTTGATATGAATCAAATTAATCTACTAGAAATACCCATGAAAATGAGAAACAGATTTTTTCCCTAATATCCCCACTAAGAAATCCCTGCCTAACTCACCTGCACAGAAAGAAATGAATGAATGAATGACAATCTGAGCAAATGCCCCACTGTGCCACATTGTGATTATTTATATATGTTTTAGTGACCACAAGGGAATTAGCCTCAAAGATCTTCTACCGTGGCATTGCCAAGCAATCCCAACCTCCCTTACTAAGAGGAGAGGAAAGATGTTAGCTATACAGAATCCTGCAAGGAGCATCTGGCTTTATCTCATAGACTGATGGATTGGCCCTTTAATCTCTTAGTTTGCTGGATTTTTAGACTCAAGGAAATGAAGTATAACTTTGGACCACATTTTTTAAGGTGTTTAGGCACCAAGCGAGATTTTCAATGGGTGTTAGGTGCCCAGGTGCTTTTGTGTCTGAACAAAGCTGCAAGAACATCGGCACTCTGCTGGTCTCTGCTGTTGCTTTGCAAGGAGTTGTGCCATAGAATAATGCAAACCTTGAGTGGATATTACAACACACTAATGCAGCATCAGACATTGTCAGGAAGTTTCCAAGGGATAGAAGTGGGATTTTCTCTCATGAAAGCTTATGCGATAAATAAATCTTTTAGTCTTTAAAAGTGCCACAGGACTCTGTTTCTTTGATTGTCAGGAAGGTGCATCAGAGATACTTTAGACCTTCTGTGACACCATTTGATATACTGGGACAACTATCAACCCTGGTTTAACACGTCTCTCTCTCTCGCTCTTCCTTTCCGACTTCCTCCCGCCACTCCATCATGTTGAAGGGGAGGGAAGATGTTTCTTCTCTCTCTTCTTTGTCTGGAATGGTGAGTGCTTTCTCCTTCTCCTCTGTTTCCCAGCCCCTTCTAAGACCTAAGTTTCTCATTTCAGCATGGAACTAGTCCAATGACCATGGAAGAGGTTGGAAAGCTTCCCATTGAGTTCCATGGCCATTGTAATTGGTCCCATAGAAGTATCTCCTGCTCAGTTTAACAATATCTATTCATGTCCCAGTGAACAGATACAAAGGGAACTCTTCCCTTGATACACTAAATATAACATGATAAGTTTTACGGTTTGACACTGACTGCACATCCTCATCTTTTTCACTGCATTTTCAAAGGGACTAATAGTAGTAAGGTAGCAAAGTCAGGGGGATTTGGGAACCTACCACTCTTATGACTCCTTGAAAAGCACAGCTTTTCAGTTCAGATAATATAAGTCATTAAAGCACAAGACCTGAATTTAGAATTCAGATATTCATTTCCTGGTAAATCTTTCTTTCAGAACAAATCAAAGAGTTCACAATTTGGAGTCAGTCACTGTATTCTCAAGGATAAGCGCCAGTTCTACATTGGTGAAATCTGACATTTTACATGACTGTGAAAGAGAGACTAATAATATAGGGTGCATCTACACTTACAAATTAAGTTGACTTAAGCAGCTGCTTAAGTCAAATTAAGGAAAATTAAAGTCGACTTTATAAAGCCTACTTTAAAGTTGACTTTACTAGCTAAGTCAACTTTATTAAGTCAACTTAGCCAGTGTAGATGCATATTAGCCCTAAGTCGACTTTAAGTCGACTTAAAGGGCTTCAGGGCTCCCCCACTGCCCTCCCTGCCAGGGTGGCTGGCACAGGCAGAACCTGGTGTTCCCCCCCCCCAAGGGCACGACAGAGCCCTGCCCACCCTGCTCCTATGCCCTGCCAGTGTCCCTGTCCTGCTCAGCCCCCATTGTATCCAGGTAAAATGGGGCAAATGCTGAGCTCCCTGGCACTTGGCAAAGGGTGCCCCCCCGCGGACCAGTCCCAGTTCCACCTAGCCTCTACAAGTTGACTTAGGCATCTAGTGTGGATGCTCTAAGTCGATTTGGCAGGGTCCCCTTTAAGTCGACTTAATTTTTGAGTGTAGACATGCTAAGTCGATTTAACAATGTTGACTTTAAGTTGACTTTGTTAAGTCGACTTAGCTAAGTCAACTTAAATTAACAAGTGTAGACATAGCCATAGAATGGGATTCTCAAAGCCACCTAGGGATGTGGTGCCCAGTTTTCAATAAGTATAATGAGAATTAGGCATCCACATCCTTTAGGAACTTTGTAAATTTCAGCCATTTTTATTTTTGGAGAATAACAGGGACAGTAGGAGCAAAAATAATTGGTCTAAACGGGAAAGCACTAGAAAGAGTACAGCTAACCTGAAGAGTATATCACTGTCTTTGCTAGTTAGATGGGATGAGTGTTCTAATAAAGGTAAACTAGGAACTGACCAGTTCAAAGAGTAAAGTTCAAGTACCTGTGTGACAGTTTGGAGAATCTGCCGGTAGAATGTACGAATTCTGTGTGAGGTTATGAACTTTGCCTGTGTCAGACGCAAACTCCATTTGATTGCAAGGCTGGTCTGTACTTTCTTCTTGTCTTTTGACCTAAATATCCAGAAAGGTGCTAGCATATGTTGTCAGTCACTCTACTCTCAAGGTTAAACGTCAGTTCTTCAGTTGGTGAAAATCGATATTTTATATGACTGTGAAAGGGGACAATAATAATATAGAGTTGGATTCTCAAAGCCACCTAGGGATATGATGCCAATTTTCAATAACTAGGATAAGAATTGGGCAACCATGTCTTTTAAGAATTTTATAAATCTCAGCATTATTTATTTATAGAAATAACAGGGGCAATAGGAACAACAACAACAACAACAGAAAAAGATCTAAAAGGGAAAGCACTAAAGAGAGTACAGCTAACCTGAAGGATTTGTGACTGGATTTGTGGATGTGAGAATAGCCGTTGACATGATATACCTCAACTTTAGCAAGGCTTTTGATACGGTGTCGCACAGCATTCTCATCAGCAAGTTAAGGAAGTATGGGGTGGATGAGTGGATCGTAAGGTGGATAGAAAACTGGCTAGATCAACGGGCTCAGGGGGTAGGAATCAATGGCTCAATGTCTAGTTGGCAACTAGTAACAAGTAGAGTGCCCCAGGAGTCAGTCCTGGGGCCGGTTCTGTTCAACATCTTCATTAATGATCTGGATGATGGGATAGATTGCATGCTTAGTAAGTTCGCGGATGACACCAAGCTGGGGTGAATGGTAGACACATTGGAAGGCAGGGACAGGATTCAGGGAGACTTAGACAAATTGGAACACTGGGCCAAAAGAAATCTCATGAGATTCAACAAGGACAAATGCAAAGTCCCTGCACTTATGACAGAAAAATCCCATGCACTGCTACAGGCTGGGGACCAATCGGCTAAGTAGCAGCACTGTAGAAAGGGACCTGGGGTTTATGGTGGACATGAAGCTGGATGTGAGTCAACAGTGTGCTCTTGTTGCCAAAAAGGCCAATGGCATATTGGACTGCATCAGTAGCAGTGTTGCCAGCAGATCGAGGGTTGTGATTATTCCCCTCTATTCGGCACTAGGAGGGTGGTGAAGCATTGGAATTGGTTGCCTATGGAAGTGGTGGAATCTCTGTCTTTGGAGATATTTAAGGTCTGGTTAGACAAAACCCTGGCTGGGATGATTTAGTTGGGAGTGGTCCTGCTTTTAGCCTTTAGCCAAGCTTTAGCCAAGATGACCTCTTGAGGTCCCTTCCAGACCTAAGATTCTATGATTCTATGATATCACTCTGTTTGTCTGTTAAATTGGATGAGTGTTCTAGTAAAAGTAAACTAACTTATCAGTTCAAAGAGTAGAGTTCAAGCACCTGTGTGACTGTTTGGGGAATCTTTTGGTAGAACGTATGAATTCTCTGTGAGGTTATGAACTAAGTCTGTGTCTGACCATAAACTCTATTTTGACAGCAAGGCTAGTCTCTATTTTAATCCTGTCTTCTGACCTTCATTTTGAACTAAAAATGCAGACGGGTGCTAGCACATGGATAACAAAAGAGAGCCATTGATGTTAAGTGCCTTCCAGTTGAAATGTTTCAGGGGAGTAGCTGTGTTAGTCTAGTTCAACAAACCAAACAAGGATTCTAGTGGCACTTTTAAAGACTAACAAATTTATTTAATTGCATGAGCTTTCGTGGGAGAAAATCTCAGAAGTGTCTGACAAAGTGGGATTTTCTCCCACAAAAGCTCATGTGATAAATGCATTAGTCTTTAAGGCTATGTCTACACTAGAAAAGTGAAGTCGACTTTTTTTAAGTTAAGTTAATAAGGTCGACTTTAAGTCGACTTAAAAATTGACCTTATTAAGTTGACTTAACAAAGTGGCAACACTTTAAGTCGATTTAGTCCACTTTGTTAAGTCGACCTAACTGCCCCTAGGTCGACTTAACAAAGTAGACTTATGGGTCCACACTGGGCTTAGGTTGACCTAAGGAGGCT
The DNA here is from genome assembly GCA_007922175.1 of Pelusios castaneus. NCBI lineage: Eukaryota > Metazoa > Chordata > Testudines > Pelomedusidae > Pelusios > Pelusios castaneus. Next base: position 519,332 of record ML686050.1, read on the forward strand.
TAAATCGACCTAATGATAGGTAGTTATTAAGTGAACTTAAACTTTCATTAAGTCGATTTAAGGATTTTCTTAAATCGACTTAATGAAAGCCTAGTGTGGATGCAGCTTAATTTAAGTCAACTTAAGTCTCCTTAAGTTGACTTAAATTGCCAGTGTAGACATAGCCTAAAAGTGCCTCTACATTCTTCGTTTGTCCCATTGAAATGATATAATCTAAGTATAATCTGAGAGGTTGACAATCTTTGCCAACCCCTGTGCAGGCCCCTCCTCCATGATGCGCAGTCAGTGCCGGTGGCCCCATCCACCAGACAAGATCCGCTGCCTGAAGATTCAGCAACAGCCATGGATGGTATAGGGGAGGCGGTTCCCAAACATGCCACTGAAAGGAGCTGCTCACAGAAAGAAGCCACCAGGAGCGGTTCATCTCATGGGTCCCCAGGCATGCCATTGGAAGAAGCTGCCTGAAGTGCCTCATTTTGGTGGCAGCATGACAAGGGGAGGAGCCGCTCCAGGTGACTTCTTTAAGCAGCTTACGTGGGGCATGGACATAGCGGAGACCTCCTTGTGCCCCAGCTGCTCCAGCAAGAATAGTGGCTTTCAGTGCCAGGAGAGGGAGCCACCTGCTGCTTCTAATGCGCTCAGATGTCACTGTCATCATGCCTGCTGGGGGTTGCTTACTCTAAGCAATAGATATTCTCCCAACCAGAACTAGTTTATCCAGGAATAGGTCAGCTGACAGGGTATGAAATCATCTGAGAAGGGAGAGCAGCATATGACCTAAAAACCTCTGACAGCCTCCTCCCTGCCAGAAACTGACACATGTAGACAGAGGTGGCCTTAGCCTAACTGAGCCCTAGGCAAAGGCCCATTGTGAGGCCCCCATAGGGCTCCCTTGCACCAGCCCTGGCCACCCACATGGCCCTGACCCCACTGGGGGCCCTGAAACCTCCCCCCGTGGCCCTGGTGCCATGCTGGGGGCCCTGAAAACCTCAAAAAGCCCCCCATGGTTTCCCCCAATCCACCAGGGGCCCAACCCCGCCACGACACCAGTTCCCCGTGGCTGGCTCCCTCAGCTGTGTGGCACCCTGCTGGGTGCCCCGAAACCAGCCCTGATGCCCTGCCGGGGCTCCCAATTCCCTCACTGCCATCCCAGAGAGTGAGCGGTCTGCCCTTCTGCTGCTGCGGGGCCCCCCGCTGCCTTCAGCAGCAAGCGGCAAGCCAAAGGCAAGGGGTCGAAGTGCGGAGTGCAGCAGAGCTGGACCTGGTATGGTGGAGCAGACAGCCCAGGGACAGGGTGGAAGGGTGGAGCCCGGCCTCTGGGCCGGCCCACTCTGCTTCCCCACCATGCTGATTGGCTCTGAGCTCTGTCCCCCCACAAAGATACTCCTACACTCCATCCCACGCCTCCGCCGCTGGCCCCTACTGCCCGCCATGTGTTCCATAGGACAGGAGGAGGAAGGTGCAGCTTTTGGGGTAGGTGAAGGAGCCATCACTGCTCGGGGCCCTAGGCGGCCATCTGCTTCACCTACCTCAAAAGCCGCCTCTGCATATAGATACACTCCACAGAGCGGAGGCAGCTAGCTTTTCAGTGCTGTATGTAGCTACACATTGCTGCCAGTGGTGTGCAGTGTAAATGAAGCCTGAGACTGCCATATGAAGAAATATTTTTGCCTGTTGAAAAAAATACACTATCAATTTTCTCAGCACATAATTGTATTTCCTTGTTTCCCACAGCTTTTATGCTAGTTCTACATTAGAAGAGTTTGTGAGTGTAGCAAGTTGGGGTGTTAAAGCCCTAGACACATTTGCCAGTAGAGGTTACTTCATTAGTGAAATATGATAGTGGCTTTATTACTCAATGACTTTATTATTCAATATTCTTCCAGCTTCAGTATTGTATGAAGAAATGTACAGTCCACAAAACTCAGGCACAGAATATACAAGGTATCATGTCCTGGGAGCATTTGAGGCCTTGCTCTAAGTGAAGGTGTTGGAGAACATAAGTGTACCCAAGACTTTGCTGAGAAATTAGCACTATCTGAAAAGGCAATTTAATGCTCCTCTGTCGTCATCCTGGCTGGAAAAGCTAACAGAAGCCTTATCTGAATTTGCTGTCACTGTACATGCTACTGCACTGACATTATCTTTGTGACACATTTTTCATCAAGACTATCCTGAATAGCATTTTCCCCAGAGCATCTTTTAGCTCTTTATTCCTCAAGCTATAAACCAGTGGATTCAACAATGGGGGTACCACAGAGTAAAACACAGCAGCCAGCAGGTCCAGAGGCAGGGAAGACATAGACTTTGGTCTCATGTAGGTGAACATTGTGGTGCTCATAAATAATGAAAAAACAAACAGGTGAGGCAGGCAGGTGGAGAAGGTCTTGTACTTGCCCTGTGCTGAGGGGATTCTTTGAATGGTGGAGAAGATGTGAATATAAGACATAAAGATTAAACCTATGAAAATGAAACCAAAAAATACAACACAGACAATAACAAATATTTCATTAGCTGATGTATCACAGCAAGAGATCTTTAGCAGCTGTGGGATATCACAGAAGAACTGCCCAATAACTTTGGAGCGGCAGAATGATAACCTAAAGGTGTTACCAGTATGCATCACTGAGTAGAGGACAGCACTGGTCCAGCATCCAAATACCATGTGGGCACACTTAGCATTATTCATGATTACTCTGTAATGTAGGGGATGGCAGATAGCAACATAGCGGTCATATGCCATGACTACAAGAAGAATCATCTCTGCAAAAGCTAAGGTAAGAATCAAAAAGACTTGGGCAACACAACCAGAGAAAGAGATCAATTGATTGTTGATTAGGGAATTGGCCATGGATTTAGGGACAGTGACAGAGATGTAGCAGATATCTAAGAAGGACAAGTTTCCAAGGAAAAAGTACATGGGGGTGTGAAGTTGTCGGCTGAGGGCAACAACTATAATGATGAGAAGATTCCCCACCAGGGCTGCCAGGTAAATAATTAGAAACCCTACAAAGTGCAAAACCTGTAGCTCCCGAATGTCGGAAAATCCCAGAAGAAGAAACTCAGTCAGGGTGGTTTGGTTGGACATTTCTTGCTTTGGACACACTCTGTGTAGAGAGACATAGCAGGAAAAAGAAGAGGAAAATCTATTTATTCATATTATGTAGCAGAAAAGGTAGAGAAGACTGAGGAACTATAAATGGACTCTTTTTTCTTTTTCTTTTTTCACTATATGGCTGTACATTTCTTATTATGACTAGGAGAAGGTTTTATTTTGAAAAATGACAATTTAGGAAATTTACTGTTATTCAACAGTCTGATTGACTGTGTATATAACAAACTATTTCTGCTGGCTCTATTTACCAAAATGAGTTTTTGTTTTAGGTTGTTTTTTTTTTTCCCTGCTAACCGCTATTGAACCAGCACAACATGGCCATGGAAGAATAGTACAGAGTTCTGGCACATAGATTAGATTCAGCAAGAACATATTTAGCTAAATTTCAAATACAAACCCAGTTTTGCCCTCACCTATATCTGAAATATCACATTATCTTAAATTATGTATATACTGGCATCTGTGTAACCCAGCTGCCTTCACTTTCCTGCCTCAGTGACAGACATGCTAACCACTTATTTCACTATTCATCCTGAAAAACTACATTATCTTTATTTTATTACCTCAGTGATGCCTTTGCAACCCCAAGTTAAGATGTTCAAAGTGGATTTGGAACTCCATTTCTCACTAATTTTATTAGTAACTGATCATCAAAGGCCATTAGGTGAGTTTAAAAACCTCAGTCTAAATATTTACATACAGGCATAGTGTTCATTGATGCATATCTAAACAGGCATTGTATCTCACAGCAAGAACTTAGTAAGACAACAGAGTCCTGTGGCACTTTTAAAGACTAACAGATTTATTTATCGCATGAGCTTTCGTGGGAGATAAATAAATAAATAAATCTGTTAGTCTTTAAAAGTGCCACAGGACTCTGTTGTCTTTCTACAATAGACTAACACGGCTACCCCTTTGGAATTTGACAGCAAGAACTTAGTAGTTTGTCTCTTCACAGTCTTAATCAAAGATTCATAAAAGTAAAGGATGGAAAAATATTTGTGATCAGGTAGGCCACCTTCCTGTGTTCTGTATAAGGTTATTACCTCTAGGACATTTTCCTCTATCACATCCAGGGCTTCTTGTGAAATATGATGAAATCTGTTTCCTGTGTTTTAGCTGGTCATAGCTTCAATTCCTCTGGCACCACCCAATGCTGGGAACTAAATGGTCCTCTGAGCAACTCTGTTAGAAATACTATGAAAACCTGGACTGAGAGAAAAGCAATAAAAAATAATTTGAAGACTGGATTTGTTGATTTATGAAAAAGTTAGTCAACTAGTGACATGTTTTCAGCATGTGAACACTAAATGGGAATATGAACTATTTAACACAAAAAAAAGATGTACAAGTAGAATGGGTGGGATGAAATTAAGACAGGGAATATCAGAAATATATCCTGATACTGAGGTCTATAATTTAAAGAATCACTGTCAAGTCCAAAACCTCAATAGGAAAAAATAATGGTAAATATAAAATATAACTACAGCACTTATGGTCTACTTTGTATATGGAAACACTCAGATATATTAGTAACCTAAGCATTACTGGAGATCAAATATATAATAAAAATATTGATGTGAAAGTGTGAATTGATATGTCTTTTTGTTCCAAGTTAATGTTGCTCTTCAAAGGTATACATTAAATTTGAATAGCTCAATATTGCTCATAATAATTAGGACCCTTAAAGTAAGAGTAATGTGCATCAATTGATTTAACTACTAATTTCCTGTCAATTTAATGATTCACATTCTTTTAACAGTAATGCTGGAATTTGTGTATTTTACCTAAGGATTACATTAGTTATTCAAGATAATTAACCCTAATTTAACCAATTCAAAAGTTAAAAGCAAGGAAATGATGAGTTTTGATGGGGAAAGTCTGTTCTTCAGCTTCCTGGAGAGAAATCACAAATTATACACTGTGAATATGACACTTCATCCAATAGAAACACACACACACAAACAAACATGCATAAAGAGAAGGAAAGAGAGCAAGAGATGTACCTTCCACGTCAAAGAATTATTATTTTAATGCTGTAAATCAAATATATAATAAAAATAATTACTTTGAAGGAATGCATCCACATATTTTGTCTTAAGTTCAGGAGGCTGCTAAAAGATGTACGCTATACTTCATTTGTTCAATAATAGTCATAATTTCAGTTGCTAGCGTAAGCATACAGCTGTAAATTAATTTCATTGCTCATGCTGGTAGTCTGAATGGGTCACATTATTTCAGTAATAATGCTCTGAAAATGTAATTTATATGTTTTGTATAAGAGTGACATTAATTACTCCAGATAATTTGCTTCAGTGATGAGTTAAGAGGAAAGTCTATCTTCCTACCTTCCTGAAAATAAACCCCTCAGATTAATCCTTATGAAGAGGACACTGCATTGTACCCTAATGCATCTACATGCACACACAGCATTGTGACCTGGAAGCAACTTGCATGTTACCAAAGCACGTCTGTCACTGTAGTGTTCTCATGAATGGTAGGGAAGGTACTGCTTTAATGTTACTATCCTTCCTTCTTCCCTCTCCTGGTGTGAGATCTATGCCAAGACCTATGAGTATCGACCAGTGCTGCCCATGCCCTTGTCTCTCTTCTACAGTGACTCTGAGGAACTTAGAAGTATTTACTGAAGACCTTTATCCATGCCCCCTGCCCGTCCATTTAACACAGCCTCTAGGGCAGTATCTTCCACCACCTACCAAGAGTGAGTGTTTGCACCTGAACATCTGGAAAGTGCGGAGATACTGCCCCCAATATCCAAGCAGTCAGTTTTGTCAGGTTCCTCCCTATAGTTCACCAGCTGATGATAGCAAACCACCTTCTGGAAGCTGCTCAGAAGAGTTAGTGTACCCAGAGACCAGAGACCGATCCACAGAGAATCTGAGTCTGTTATAGACCTGAATAGGGAGCTTTGGTTCAAGTGGTAGCTGTAGCAATTCATGCTTTTAGCATTGGATGTCCCCACTTTAGTCCTTGGTATATTTACCAAAGGAACAACTCACACCAACATTAAAGTGGCAGTTATTGTGGGGCAGGTGGACAACTGAATGATAGAAGGGTGGCTTGGAGGTTAAGCACCCGTGGGAGAATTTCTTAGTGGGCACTTATCCCAAACAAGAGATGAGTTTTTATGATAGTTGTCACCATGATTTATAGAGCTGGGACTGAAACAAGGATCTCGAGAACTAACACCAGAAGTTCTTATAGTTGCAGCTCTTACATACTCAGCCCAGAAGGGAACCTGTAACATAAACTCACACATTATCCTCTCAACTCGGCTTATGGCATATCATCAGCCTCTAGACTCTGTTTAGAGGTCTTTTCAGGACTACACCTGAACTGAGACCTCTCCATACCATGACATTTATATCCATAATTTGTCAGTGCAATGGTGATACATCAGTGGTGTTCTTGCAGCCATGGGGCAAAAATGTGTATGATTCTTCAAAATAACCACTAACAGGTCCTAAAGCCAGCTATTGTAGAAGGAATACACCTGAAGCACTGTCTCACTGTAGTGGGTGTGGTTAGGGTGAAACATTTTCTTCAGAGAAGGTTATTTTTTTTTTTTAAAAAAAGGAGAGATTGCCTCAAAACTGGAGAAATGGGTGATTTTTTATTAGTTATTCAGTGTGGATCAATGCCTCGTACTTCAGAACTCTCATGAAAATTCAAGAGCAATGGAAATGTTACAGTCTAGATTCAGGGATAGATTTTAAAAGTGTTTATTAAGGCATCTATTAGGATTTTCAAAAGCAATAAGTGCTTGGTTTCATTAGGAAATAGGCTCTTAAATGTCTCCTTTATTTGATTGCAATCAGAATTTTCCAATTTCTCATATCATGTTGGGTTTACAAATGTGACTTTATTTTATTAGTAAAAAAGAAAATAAATTCCAGTTAAAATATAAACTACCTTGTTAATTTTCCCCACCAAAATTAAACAAAGTTCCAACAAATTAATGCATCCAAAATTAAGTAAGTTCAGGGAACTTACTGTACTGATGTGTGTGGATTTCTCCCAGGTATGATGTCTTTTCTCCTCCATCCTCCAGGTTACAAAAAAGAAATTTGTCATTACGATGAATCTGATCTAATCTATTTATTTCTAACCTCTCTCCTAGGACAGTTTTTAGATCTCAAAGGATCTCTCAGCCTTTACATTGACACTTAACCAACATAAACAAACTGGCATCTATTGCTCTCTGCAGGTGAGCTGTGTGCAGGTGACTGTAGCCTCTACTCACAACAAAGGGCAGATTTATTCAGGTCTGTTCTCCCACAGACTTAAGGGACTTGCTCTCTAAAACACTGCACAGGGCAGTGCCTCAAGCAGAGGCCCCTGGGTAAAATCTATCTTGGCTGTCCCAGTTGTTTTTGCAGTTCATTAAAGTAAAATGAGAATAAAGACAGAGAACAAGGGCTAAAGAATTGAACTCAGGACTTGGATCCAAAGCATCCCAAATTATGATCCCATCCATGGTAAAGTTTGTGTTTGCCATCTACTGAGAGGTTCCCAAGTATTATCACTGTTTTCTGTAAAACATATGGCCTCTGAATGCAATAAGCCAGACTAGATAACTAAATGTTTCCTCCTGGCCTTAAACTCCATGAAACTATTAAACAACATGTGTGTCCTGTAATCTGAGTTCAGTCCCATTTGCTGCTTTGTCTGAAAGTGGTTGCAAGGCCTTAGAATTGCAGGAACCTTTGTTAAAACCATTAAAATGACTTTTTAAGGATGTTTGATTGAGAGCCATTGAAGTTGAACACATTCTCAATACCCACCTATCAGAGATAATATGGACCATGGCAGCTTCACCACTTCACCCAGCCAGTTACTCCCAGTCTTTCTTTATGGAGACATCACTTCCAGTGCCATAAAAGAAAGATAATCTCTTCCAGGGCATTCTGTCTTGCACTGCATGTGTGGAGACTCAGAAAAAAGGACCAGTAAAGGACAGCCCACATAGCTGATTGCCCATCATTTATATTTTTATGAGAATACCTCCTATGTTCCCATCAGAACAGAGTCTCCTAAGCTCATGTCACAACAGGGTCACTGAACTGCTCTTGAATGAAAATGACTTAGGGCTACATTTTAAAGGGCTTTAGGTGCCAAGAGGGAATTTCAAAAATTTCTAGGCACCTATTTGCCATTTATGTCAGTGGGAATCAAGCACAGAGGTGTTGTTGAAAATCTCACTCTGTGCCATAATATCTGTAAAAATCTGGTCCTTAGTGCTTAGCTATTCCATAGAAATAATGGGAGTAATCTGGGGTACTCCATACAAGCTGAATCTTGATGAAAGTTAAATAAACAAACAGCTCCTTCTGAGGTGGATTGGGTCAAACGTTACCCTTTATTGCCTGCTCATTCCACCTCGATGCCTCGAGTGAGCGAGCAGGAGCAGTTTAACAACTCCTTTTACCTAAAGCAATATGGAGATACATACATGATTGACAGCATCCATGGACCCTTTTATGGTTACATCAACCTCTATTAAATGCATATTAATAATTATAAAGTGCATATACTTAGCCCGCCCTTGTTTATTGTTGACAGAGTTTGCGTATATCGTGCAGCCGCTTTCCCTCCAAACTCATTATTTTCTGCACAAATCACTGACCTCACCATTTTAAGGGGCTATGGTACTAGGGCGAGTAAGGTGGAGATAAGAGGTGATCCTACCTCCTCATTAAAAATCAAAGAGTGAAATAGTCCAGACCTCGATTCCCAGCCTAATGGCTAAAGAAGAACAGGAGAAGGAAAGATAACATACTTTAACTATGCTACTTTCAAGGATACACTAATATAAACATGATCGAGAAGCGACCCCATCAGCATGGTGACCTGTGACTCAAACCTGGCCTATTTTATTAGCATTAACTTTTAGCTCCCCTACAAATCTCTTTATCTCTTCTTAGAGAGGTCAGATAGGTGAGGCAATATGTTTTATTGGACCAATTTCTATTGGTGAAAGACTAGCTTTAGAGTGTACTATTAAGACGTGGAGATATTTTGGGGATTTTCTCTAAGTGTCGTATCAGCGCCTCAATTTCCCCTATATATGATCCATGTGTTTTGGTGATGGGACCCAGGGGTGTGGTCAGGCCACCAGAGCATAGATGGGCCTTCCCCTGGCACACTTATGCAGAGCTGGCCAGGAATCCCTGGCCCTTCCACAACTAGCAGCAACAAGTTGTGCAAGTGAAGACCAGGAGAATTGTCCACCTACTATTTAAGATGCATTAACTGGAAAAAGCAAAAAAAAAAAAAAACAGTCAAGCAAAACTACACTTCTAAAATCTCACAGAATAGAATGTAAATCTTTGCTAGGTAAATCTAGATATTGCTATAAAGGTCCTACACAATAGTTTTTACTGGTTATAAGAATGTCTATCAGCCTGTCTTTCTATCTTCATATCTGTCTATCTATATACAGTGGCTGCATAGTAGCTGGACAATTAGTACCACTACCTCTAAATGCTGCAGAAAATTATTTGGTTACCTCTTAAAGTTGGAAAGGTTTTTAACTGACTCCAAAGACTCCATGTGCTAGTGAAGTGCATGCTCTCTGTTGCCTTTTCAGCAGTGCGTCACTGGATTAATATCTCTGAACCTTTCTCCAGTATGTATTAGGTTAAAACAGTTGGATGTGATCATTTAGAGTGTTTCACTGCTACCAGTGAGGTCAAGGGCAAATCTCCAATTCATTTCTTGTGGATTCCCCTATGCAGAGTTACATCATACTCTCAACTTTTCTATACATGGTTCCAAATTGCTATAGTATAAATCTAGCACGTATGGCTCATGTGTCTGTTCAGTGCTAAACAGTTGATCAGCATTAGTGGAAGAAATTAAATTCCCCTCTGATCTTTCACCATTGAATCCCTTAGGGTTACAGTTAAGGCTAGAGTGAGTTTAAGAACATTTTTACAATAGACTAAAATGAGACCAGGATCTTGGTTTCAGCCCTACCTCTTTAAATGTGCCTGTAAAATATATTCAGTAATTATATGAGTTGGGTCACTGAAGTTGTTTTGATTCTCAGAGTTCCATGTGTTCTGGGAGGCCAGCAATTGTTACTGCCATGGTTGCAATGTGTTAGATCACATTCATTTCATGTTCTAACCTTTGCCTCTTTCTCTCTGTGATTGTCTCTCATGCCCTCTTTTAGTCTGATCCTTTTTCCAATGAAGGCAATGAGAAAATTTACTCTCTCAATCTTTCCCTCCAATTCTGTTTTTTTCTACAAGAAGGCCTCTGTTTCTCCATCGAAACCAAGGTGGATTTGTCCCTAAATAAAAGCCAAATAGTGGCAGAATAGAATAAGCAGCAGCTTAAGTTAACTTAAGGAAAATTAAAGTCGACTTTATAAAACCTAGTATAAATTTGACTTTACTGGCTAAGTCGACTTTATTAAGTTGACTTAGCCAGTGTAGATGCAGATTAGCCCTAAATTGACTTTGTCAGCTTAAAGGGCTTCAGGGTTCCCCCACTGCCCTCCTTGCCAGGGTGGCTGGCACAGGCAGAGCCTGGCATGCCCCCACAGAGCAGGACACAGCCCTGCCCGCCCCGCTCCTATGCCCTACCAGTGTCCCTGTCCTGCTCAGCCCCCATTGTACCCAGGTACAATGGGGCAAATGCTGAGCCCCTGGCACTTGGCAAGGGGTGCCCCCCTTCCACCATGGACCAGTCCCAGGTTCACCTAACCCCTACAAGTTGACTTAGGCATACAGTGTGGATGCTCTAAGTCGATTTGGCAGGGTCCCCTTTAAGTCGACTTAATTTTTGAGTGTAGACATGCTAAGTCGACTTATTTGGCCAAGTGTAGACATAGCCATAGAAAATGAGGGTTGGAAGGGACCTCAGGTGGTTCTCTAGTCCAACCCCTTGCTCAAACAGGAACAACTCCCAACATTTTAAATTTAAACTGAAGTTTGTAAGTCAGAAATTTGTATTGTCTTATTGAAACAGACTCATGTAAAATAATCTGAAAAAAGGTGCTTGCACATCTGTTTGGGTATGATTTCATAGTATGTGACTGGGGTCAGTGAGATAAAGTTCATGAGAAAAACCTGCTTACATGAGGAAATCTTTTGGCTAAATTGGATTAGTATTGTGTGTAGATGTGGTGATGTGATGTGATCAATCTCATTCATTTGAGTACATGGATCTACTCTTTTGAGGAAGGTGAGAGTATCAATACCAGCTGGAAGTACTTTTGACGTAAGTGATACTAATTTGGGGAAAGGAACCTTATATCACCAGAATGTCTGTGACCATAAAGAGTTTATCTGTTTGAGAAAGGTAGAATAAGAACCAATGGTTAGAAACTGAAGCCAGACAAAATCAAATTAGAAATAAGACATGTTTTTAACAAAGGTAGTGAATAACCACTGGAACTATCTAAAGCAGTGGTGAATTCTCCATCTGTTGAAGTCCCTTCCGGCCTGAAACTTTCTGGATACAGTCCACAGATGTACTGTTTCACAAGATATTAATGTGTCCCCAGGAAACAAGTCCTTTAGGGAGAAAGCCATATAAACATCTCATGCACTCATAAATATGTACCCAGATATCTCCGAGAAGGATGACATTGGGAAATGAAACATTGCCAGATAACACTGACTCATGACCCCAATGCTAAAGCAATACTGGAAGGTTTATGTTATGTTTAAGGTAATGTGTAAAGAATCAGTTTCCTTCTAATTGTGATCATCAGATGGCTCTGTCAAAGCTGTCCCAATGATGATGAGTAAATCCAGATAAGGTGACTAAACCAACCCTCTTTTAATGATGGTAGATTTCATGAGTTGGGTTTAGCAGTATTTTCTCCCTCCAGAGGTTTACAGGTTTTCATCTATTTCTGTGTTGCTCCAAAAGGGAAACCTTATACACCATTATCAGTGATTTATCTTTTTATGACTAAAATTGGTCATCTCTCTCTCTCTCTCTCTCTCTCTCTCTCTCTCTCTCTCTCCTGTTTTTTGTAGAGCACTGTTAAAAGTCTAAGAGGATCTTTTAATATCTTTAATGTCTTGTGCACATTTTATTCTTGTCTTGTCTTCCTTCCTTCACCATTGGTTGCCTCTGCTTTAATTTCTGCTCCCTTCAGTCCTACTGAAAGTACTCTTTACCAAAGGACACTGAGGAACTCTTTCCAGCTTCATGCAAGCAGTGTTTCTTTAGGCTCACCCTTCCTGATTTGGAAAAAAAAATTCCACATGGCACATCTCTTTCTCTTCAATGCTTTTCCCCAGGCCTCCTGTACAACTAGGTTTGACAATATTCAATTTTTATTATTTTATAATTTAAATGATGAATATCAATATTTATTTGTAAGTAGTTTTATATTGCTATCCATTTTAATTTTCAATGTTGCTTGAAATTATGTGGACTTCAGATGATAATTACTTAATGATAGTAGACATTGAGATTCAATATGTTAAAGCTTTATAATAAATAACAAAATTGACAACTTTGCATTAAAGTAGACAAAGTAAATATCCTTAAAACAAAGTCTAATAGTTCTCAAGCAGCATTTTCCTAACTTTGCTTGTATGTAAATTTCAATTATTATTCATAGAAATATTTGTTCATCTGTGTTTATGAGAAAGAGAGCAGGTGCATTTGTGGTAAAATCAAGTTTGACTGATATTTGCCTTTAAAAGTCCTTTCAAACCAAATTATCTATTCTACCTATTTATTGTTTCAAGTAAATTTATGTGTTGATAATTATATTTCAATTTAATACATCACTGATTGTGCTATTTAATTCTAGATATTATATCATATGGATTGAGTAAAAAATATTAAATAATAAGATTAGTCCCAATAACTTCAGTACTACCCAGAAAATGAAGACTCACTTCACTGAAGTGAAAGGAATTTTTGCTAGTAATTTCAATGGGGCCATTGGATATCAGCCAGTGTCAGCAATGGTTGCAATTAATTGCTTTTAATATTTTGGCCCAGATTCTAACAGTGCATATCTGAGGTAATTTCATTGGCATCAAAGGGTTAGGAGAAATATAAGTCTTTTTTTGAGGGGGATGGAAAAGATACCAGACGCCTGGATGAGGGCAAACACAGTGCCAGTCCATAGAAAAGAAAAATAAGGACAATCCAGGGAATTATAGATCATTCATCTTAACTTCAGTACCTGAAAAGATAATGGAGCATATAATAAACCAATCAATTTGCAAACACTTATATAGGCAATAAAGTGTTAAGTGACGATCAACATGGATTTGTCGAGAAAAAATTGGGTCAAACTATCCTAATAGCATTCTTTGACAAAGTAAAAAGTCTTGTGAAGGAGGGAAGTGGTAGCAGTGTTATATTTTGACTTTAGTAAGGTTTTGAGACTGTTATGAATGATCTTCTCATAAATAAACTAGGGAAACACAGTCAGGATTGTGCTATTATAAGGTGGGTTCATAACTGGTTGGAAACCCATTACCAGAGAGTAATTATCATTGATTCACAGTCAAGATGGAAGGGCATATTGAGTGAGGTCCTGTAAGAATCAGTTCTGGGTCTTTTTTGTTCAAAATCTTCATCAATTATTTAGATAATGGCACAGAGAGTACACTTATAAAGTTTGTGGATGCTACCAAACTGGGATGAGTTGCAAGTACTTTGAAAAATAGGCTTAAAATTCAGAATGATCTGGACTCACTGGAGAAATTGTCTGAAGTAAATAGGGTGAAATTAAATAAGGATAAATGTAAAGTATTCCACTTGGGAAGGAACAGTCAGTAATACACTGGAATATAGGAAATGACTGCCTAGGAAGGAATTCTGCAGAAAGGAATCTGAGGGCTATTGTGGATCACAGCCTGATTCAAGGTAGGAATTTTTTCCCCCCTGAAATCTCAAAACCATTTCCCAACTTGGCCTAGTTAGAGGCTATGAAAACCATAGCCAACACAATTTTTTTTTGTTTCTTTTCCTTTTTTTCATTCTTGTGTTTTGCAGATTGAGGCCTTCTCACTGGATTCCATTTGTATTCTGTTTCTATCACACTACGTCTCGCAGAAATGTTAGTATCTGGCCTATAGTAAGTGGCTGCCTCAGGAACACAAAGCCCATAAACTGGGTAATCTAGAAGGTAACACTTTTGATCACTTTCCAGGACAGTCAAAGAGAGAGGAAACACCAATTCTCCTGAAGAATGAATTCCACTGAACATAATCAAACTTCTCAAAATGGACAGGGATATCTGAAGGCTTCTGAAAAACTGGATCATTCTTTTAGTATCTTTGTAAACTCAGATTAAGAATGCATAGAAGTGTTGTAGATAGAGCATTTTTCTGCAATATCCTTGAAAACCTTATTGCAATCTGAAGATCAAAGGACCAAGTTGTAAAAAAGACAAAGTTTTCAAATATGTGAGATTTCTGAACTAATATTGTTATGAGGTTGTAACCTTAGGAGAAAAAATCACTCCTACCAATGCCATTGCTGCAGTTGATATGATCTCTGGTTATTTTATTAGTATGCATATAGGTAATTTTATTATTTTTAATATGTTTTACCTGTTTTTCTTTGACCTTACAAGTAAATGGTCTTGCTTAGAAAGAATTGTATGGTAACATATACCTGGGGGGCAAGAATTAACCCATTCATAGCATTGGGAGACAAAATGAAGTTTAAACTCTGCCTGTTAAAGCAGTCCAACTTGCTGGGGATATCAGAGTGTAGGTAGGGCTGGAAACTCTCTGGTCAAGGTGGAGAGAGTCACAAGTCTCTACCCAAGAGAGATGATGGCTGAGAGCCTAGAGTGAGACAATGAGGGAAAAATACAGATAACATTACCCTGAATGGTGACAAAATGATCTGGGCCAACCAAACAGAGGTCACTGAATTCATTCTCTTAGGGTTCTCCAACCTCCCTCAGCTCCAGCATCTGCTCTTTGTGGTATTCCTGGCTTCTTATGTGATAACCCTGATTGGTAACATTCTCATCATCCTCATCACAACAGCAGATCCTGCTCTTCACAGCCCAATGTACTTCTTCCTCCGCAACTTGTCCTTCCTGGAGATCTGCTTCACCTCTGTCATCATCCCTAATCTCCTGGTCAACCTCCTCTCTGAAAATAAAACCATCTCCTTCCATGGCTGTGTGTTGCAGATGTATTTCTTTTTCTTCTTTGGCAGCACAGAGTGCTTCTTCCTGGCCACAATGGCCTATGACCGCTATGTGGCCATTTGCAATCCACTGCGCTACACAATTGTCATGAACAGGAGGGTTTGCATACAACTGGCCGTGAGTTCATGGATCTCAGGAATTACTGTAGGGACTGTGCAAACCACATGGCTGTTCAGTTTCCCCTTCTGTGGTCTCACTGAAGTGAACCACTTCTTCTGTGACAGCCCCCCGGTGCTGAAGCTGGTGTGTGGAGACACCTACCTCTTTGAGATGTATGCTCTCACTGGCACCATTTTAATTGTTTTGTTCCCCTTCATCCTCATCCTGGTTTCCTACATCCATATCATCTCCACCATCCTGAGGATACCCTCGATTGAAGGCAGACGCAACACCTTCTCCACCTGCTCATCTCACCTCATTGTGGTGACTATGTTCTACGGCACTGCTAGCTTGACTTATTTCCGACCCAAATCCAGCTATTCCTCAGATACCAAGAAGCTGCTCTCTCTCTCCTACACAGTTTTCACTCCCATGTTAAATCCCATTATATACAGTCTGAGGAACAAAGAAGTGAAGGGAGCCCTCAGGAAAATGCTGGGCTGACAAATATATTCAAGGCACTTGGGATTGTTTTTTCTCTCCAGGCAGATGAATGCCTCTGTTAACTCAAAGGCTCTTGTAATGTGGTCTTCGGTACTGTACATTGAAAGAATTTGAATCTCAAGCTATGTTGCTTTTGTTAGGATCTTCAAAGAGATCAACAGGAGATATGTCCTTAAATTACTTATGTCCGTTGCAAATCCTACCTGTAGTTTTAATATAAATACATGATGTATAATGTAACCAATTTCCATAGAAATATGGGTGCCTAACTCATTTAGGGTTTTTTAAAAAATCTCATTGTAGGGAAGGGGCTTGGCCTTCTTTAGAGACAGACAAGGAGGAAGGGGTCAGACACAGCTGTGAGGAGCCAGAGACTGCCTGTCCATCAGACCAGAAGTCAAGGGGCGGGGCAGGAAGGATAAAAGGAGGGCCTAAGATTTCACTCTTCCCTGAGCTCCCAGAGGGGAAGGATGTCTATCCTCTCTCTCTGGAGCTGCCCTGACCCTAGGACCAGTACCCTCAGGAGAAGCTGCTGGCAGACTGAGAACAGATCCCTGCATGCCACCGGTCAGCCAATATGAGCCATGGGGACAGGTTGAGCCTCCATTACCAGGAAGAACCCCTGAACACCTGTGACTTGGAGGAGTTACCAGAGGCCTGGGATCCAGAGGCACCCCTTGCCCAGACCAACCTGAAGAGCCTGGTGGTCCCGTCTGAGACCATGGACTTGGAAGAGCTACCAGAGGCTGGTCCCAGAGAAGAGACCCCAGTGGGCTGTGACCTGGAGGAACTGCCATCCACTGACAGCTCTGAAAAGTTACTGGACTTGTCATTCCCCTCTCCCCCGGATGACATATAGGGGTTTTACAGCCTACAGTTGGGGTACTAACCCAATGAGATTGAGGACAAGCAGGTGCAGTTGGGAGAGGGAAGCTGCAGCCCCAGTACTCTGGCCTGGGCCTGGCAAGTAAGTCAATGTGTTGCGGCTGGGATCCCACCGACTCCATGGATGTGGTCGCGACTAGGGCCCTGGGTTGGGACACAGTGGAAATGGGTGGGCCTGCATCCACCTTCTCCTCTCCCCTCCAGGGTGACCCCATCTGTGTTGACCTGCTCCCTGAGCCTGTCTACACCCCTGATCCCTGAGAGAGCTTGTTCCTCTAATCCCAGAGACTGTTTGCTTGGGCCTGCCCTGCCCAAAGGGGGCCAGAGACTGTTTGGCAGGTTTGGGGCATGACGGCCCTACCTGCGTGGGACAGAGAGGATGCGTAATCACTTTCGTACACTCATCCTATGTTTAAGTCGGGGCCATGAATGAGATTCTGACTTTACGTGTACTTGTAAAAATCTAGAAAAAATGCTAGGTTTATATTAGTAGAAATCAAATGAGAATGCAGTTGTTTCCTGGTGAATCTATAAGCTGTCCAAGTGATATTTCTCTCCATGGCCATACCATGCTTATCTCATTTGCACGTGTTCTCCTTTGGCTTCCAGGATGATTCTAAGAAATTTGTATTTACAAATTGACAAATGGACTGGGAGTTTGCAACCAGCTCTGATTGAGTTCCTAGGGCATTTGTGCACCTAACTCTCTTAATGAACTTGGATATCCCTACCATAAAACTCTATCTAATGTATTCTCCGGCCATCTCCTGCCACAGCTGAAGTCATTGGAGGTAACAGAGCTGGGGTGGAGGGAGGGCTCACCTGTCTGTGTGAGGGGTATTTGGGGGCAGTTCTTATGCATTGTAACCTGATTCTTTATGATTTAGATTAGGAATTTGGAATTTCAATTGGGATTGCCAGTAAATTTTGCTAGGGTGTTCAGGTTCGCATCCGAATCTGACCACAGTAGATATTTATACATTTGAACTAGGAACCCTCAGGGAATGGCTAAGAATGATTGTCACACAGATACTTTAAATTGCTTTATAAAATCCTTTTATTGCCAAAAGCATAAAGCATAAAAATTAAGAAAAGATTAATAAATGTAGAATGAAATAAACAGCTTATACATATAGAATGCATCTAGGAAATCTTATGCAGTTCATAATTTGATAGATTGTTTCCTGTTAAAATTTATAGTTGCTTATATTTGCACCCTGGAGTTAAGAAGGATGCCTGATGTCTCAAATTGACACAAGGAGTGCAGAGTCTAGCAAGTCTAACTGACATATTTAAACTTACTAAATTAACAAGACTAGATATCTAAGAAAAAGCAAGATGGGTCTGTAGTGTTCTTTTCTCGAGAAAGGTTGAGCTGAGAGCTGCAGACTGGAAGCGTCACTGCTCTCCAAATCCCAAGACCTTATATTCCTTTTTTCCACTAACAACAGTATCTATAACTTTATACCCCTCTAAAAATAATCTAGATTACCTCATTCTTCCTTACCCAAAGATGGGTCCTCACCCCAGAAATTGTTGGGGTACTTTCAGATCATTGGTTAAGAGGTTCATGCATACAACAGATGTATTTTCCCTACTATAATATTCCATATCATCGTTCCCTTTTCTTGTTCATGAATGTTTTGGGTTTTGTGGTGTTCTATCAAAATGTCTAGAGTCTTGCCTAAAGTTGTTATTCACCTATATATATATATATATATATATATATATATATATATATATATATTAGGATGTGAAAATGTCTTACCAAAGTGAAACAAGACCCACCCTGATCTTTTTTAACTTCACAGCTACTCCTACTATATCCTATTGCAAAGCTCTTGCATACAGGCTCTTGTAATTCCTTACAATGAGGCCTGTAGGGCTCTTGCATTTCAGCTACTAATATAGAAGTTATGCTAACTTACCTACCTATACTAAATATACTATTATAAAACCAGGATTTCTTAAACTTATAAAGAAAGATACACATGTATGAAATAAGATATGTTCATGAAGTGAAATATACACACACAAATCAAGCATAGGTACAGTCAAAGGCTACAGCATTAGAATCTTGCATCACTGGAATTCTTACCACTGTGCTTGAAATGATCATGAGTTTGTCCACATGCACGGCACAGAGCAACTGTCATCTTCTTTTTCTCCTCCACACACAGAGATATGAGATTAGCTAGATTGGAGAAGCTCTGCTGTGGGGCACTGGAAAGAGAACCTGGGTGCAGGGGGTGTGTGTAGATGAAGGCTCGGTTTCTGTCAGATCTGTGTTGTTGCTTAGCTGCATTTTGTGGTATTTGATGGGTCTGTTTAATGAATAGCCTTTTGGAAAGATTTTTAGGACCAACCAGGGATTTGATTGGGTGTTGTTTTATTGTAGAGTGGGAAATCTGAAAATAAATAAATAGTCCTTGGATGGTATGAAACAAGAATAATGAATAAACAGAAAAAGAAATCATTTGTGTTGGTATTATCACTATTATTTTTATATTTTTTATTACCCAGAGGTCTCAGTGAGTCTGTAGAAATGTTCATGGGAACAATAAATATTGAAGAACTTGGGTCTAGATCATTTCCCCTCTTCAGCATAAAACTATTGATTCATGCTTCTCTAACAAAAGGCTCTCAACACCAGATTTGATTCAGGTTTCTCTTGTGAACTAAGTAGTAACACAACAACACAGATTCAATGGAGCAATGATTAGTCTACGGCAGGTGGAGGTCTAGCCCAGTGATTCCAATAGAGCTATGGCCATTTTCGCCAAATGGGATCAGACCCAAAGAAGCTATGATCATTTGCTCCAGATGTGAAAGTGTTCCTTCCCTAATAGGTGGCACAACATTATTATTACAAATTATTCTCAAATGTTGCTAGGCGGGACTTAGGGCAGCGTGGATAATTTGATAATAGGGCTTTGGCCTAATGGTTAACAGGAGGATGTGTTCAGGAGACAGTCTTCTGTACGTGCTCTCTACACCTCATTATAGTGACTCACTTCTACAGCAAGGCTACCTTGACCTACCTGTGACTTAAGTCCCCAGATACCAAAAAGCTGCACTCTTTCTCCTACACCATCATCCCTCCCATATTAAACTACATAATCTATAACCTGAAGAACAACAATGTGAAGGGCCTCTGAGGAAGACTTTAATAACTCAGTCCTAGGTTAGAGGTTCATTACAGGAGTGGGTAGGTGAGGTTTTGTGTCCCACATTGTGCAGGAGGTCGGACTAGATGATCATATTAGTCCCTTCTGACCTTAGAGTCTATAAGTCTATGAAAACACTTGGCGGGGGCAATACGTTCAAGGAAATAGTAGTTGTTTTGCTACAGAAGAGAGTATTTCAACTACCTGGAAGGTTGAAATGAGACTCTTGTAAACTGTGTTTTATGTGAGCTCATTATCACTAGACCTGAGGGCAGAATTAGAATGGTGGGGGTTTCAAAATAACCTATGAGATGCAGCTATGTTCCATTGTACGCAATGAAATAACTAACATTATTTAGCAATTTAGGAAATCCTCCAATGTGTCTATCTCCCCAGTTAGATCCTCTGAAAATCTGACTGTGCGTTGAAAACTTTATTTGAAATATTTCCTGGAAAGAAAAAACATTTTCAGAAAACAGCATTTTTGGGAGGGGAACTCTATTTTCTTTAAAGTATTTTGTGATTTTATTGAATTTAAAAAAAAGAAAAAGAAAAAGAAATGGAAACCAAAAGCTGGTATTTTAATTTTTCAGGCTTTTGGTATTTTAGTTGAAATCTAAATTATTTCAAAGGAAATGTTTTTCCCTGCAAGGTATTTTTCCCCCCTCATGAGCTATAATTATAACAAATCTTTGAAGGATTTGATTTTTAATGGTAACTGTCAGCAAATATCAATTTCACTGCACATAAACAAACCAATTAAAAAATATTTCAGTCCTTAAAGATCAAACTTACAGCTAGGCAAAGTAAGAAAAATGCTGCTTGAGAACTTAATATCATTCTATTTAAGGGTAATTACTTCCTATATCTTGACCTGTGATATGGATAATTTGTGTTTTAATGATTATAAAGCTTTAACTTTGAATGTCACAATTATCTGCCATTAATTAACTGTTGTCTGACATCCCCCAGTTGTGCAAATAACCCATGATTTCCTGAAATTCTGAAAAAGGTTGGACGAACTCATTTTATTTTGCATATGCATTACTGATTATTATTTCACCTCAATTTGAGATATCGACAACTCAGGCTTGAGCTGATTGGACCATCCTAAAGTCACAGCTCCACCCTCTTCATAGAGAATTTTTATTTTTTGTTTTTTGTTCTAAAGTAGAATGAAGCCAGGTTTTGAAATATTAAACACCTTGATCATGTTCCCATGATCCTTTCATGTTTTATCAGCAATAGACATGAAAGGAAAGGAAGGAAATATGACTCTGATTCTTAGAAATACACAATATCTCAGCAGAACTTGTCCACTTTATGCCTAAGAAGCCTAAGAATAAAGAAACAAGTTCTCAAGGGTGTTTACTCACACCACAACTTAGTATGGAGAACTAAATTTAAAACTTGGGCTGAGCTTTTCAAGGAAAACTAAAAGGATTAGGTAACAAATTCCTATTGAATGCCAATAGAACTTGGGAGTCTGGTTACTTTAGACTTTTTAAAAAAAAATGAGTCATGATCACCATCATCTTGATTCTTTCCTCTGAAGAAGCAAGTATTGTAGAAGACAAAATTATTGAGTAGACTTTGAACAAAAGATGCCCCTTTTAAAATCACAGCCAAGAACAATTATAGAAACTCCCTTCTCATAACCATTTTCAGATCACATTTAAAGCAGCAACCCAAATAGTGGCAGGGGTGGGGAGAAGAATATGAGACAAAGAATTAAAGACACCATCAAATTGTATGATGTGTAAATTTCACTCCTGGCTTTCTCTCCCTTATAATTTCATTCTAAAAGAGAAACTTAGCAACATCTACATTTTGAGGGAAGGCCACATTTTACCAATAGCTCTGCTCAAAGCATCTTTCACCTCCTTGTTCCTCAGGCTGTAGACAATGGGATTGAACATAGGAGTCACCACTGTGTAGATCAAGGAAAACACCTTGTTGAAATTCAGAGACTGGTTTCCTGATGGGGCTACATACATGATGATCAGAGCCCCATAGAAAGTTGAAATGACAATGAGGTGAGAAGAGCAAGTGGAAAAGGCCTTTCTCCTCCCAGTTGTGAATGGGATTCTTAAAATGGTCAGGATGACATATATGTAGGAGATGATGGTCAGGACAAATGGGGTCATTGATATAATGGATGCAGAGATTAGAGCCACTATTTCTACCAGTCTGGTGTTGGTACATGGAAGCTTCAATACAGCTGTTAAATCACAGAAAAAGTGGTTGATCTCACGAGGCCCGCAGAAGGGCAAGCGGGATGTCATAATTACTGTGAAGGAAGGAGCGATAAAACCCAATGCCCAAGAAGCAAAGGCCAACAGAAAGCAAGATCTGGAACTCATTAGACTTGCATAATGCAGTGGATCACATATTGCCAAGTACCGATCATAGGACATCCCGGTCAGGAGGAAACACTCCGTAGCACCTAGAAAACTAAAAACAAACAACTGAAGGAAACAGCCAAAGGGAGAAATGGTCTTGTCACCTGTTGCAAGACTCACCAGCAGCCTGGGAATGATATTGGAGATATAGCCAGTTTCCAGGAAGGATAAATTGCTGAGGAAAAAATACATGGGTGTGTGAAGGTGACAATCAGTCCACACAGTCAGAATGAGGAGAACGTTTCCAGCAATGGTTGCTAAGTAAATAATGAAGAACATAACAAAGAGGGTCATCTGTAGCTCTGGAAGAGTCTCGAATCCTACAAGCAGAAACTCTGTGATGAGTGTGCAGTTTCCATTCTCTAGTTCAGCCATTGGTTGCTAAAGGGGAATAAAATAAGACTGAACTAAATTCACAGAACTTAAGGTAAGAAGGGACCAATGTTATCATATAGTCTCAATTCCTGCATAACACAGGCCAGAAAATTTCACCTAGTGATTCTTGCATCACACCAATATCTGAACTATTGAACTAAGGCACATCTCATAGGGTGTGTCTACACTGCCAGAGGCATTGTCAGCAATGTAGGATTAACTCTATGGGTGTGTCTACACTTCCAAATTAAGTCGACATAAGCTTACTTAAATTGACTTCATTTAATCTGCATCTACAATATATTTTCCTTAAATAGACTTAAGCAGCAGCTTAAGCCTACTTAAGGAAAATTAAAGTCAACTTTATAAAACCTAATATAAAATTGACTTTACTGGCTAAGTCGACTTTATTAAGTCGACTTAGCCAGTGTAGACGCAGATTAGACCTAAATCGACTTTAAGTCGACTTAAAGGGCTCCAGGGCTCCCCCACTGCCCTCCCTGCCAGGGTGACTGGCACAGGCAGATCCTGGCATGCCCCCCACAGGGTAGGACAGAGCCCTGCCCACCCCACTCCTGTGCCCTGTCAGTGTCCCTGTCCTGCTCAGCCCCCATTGTACCCATGTACAATTGGGCAAATGCTGAGCCCCCTGGCACTTGGCAAGGGGTGTCCCTCTGCCACCATGGACCAGTCCCAGGTCCACCTAGCCCCTAGAAGTTGACTTAGGCACCCAGTGTGGACGCTCTAAGTCGATTTGGCAGTGTCCCCTTTAAGTCGACTTAATTTTTTAGTGTAGACATGCTAAGTCAACTTAACAAAGTCGACTTAAAGTTGACTTTGTTAAGTCAACTTAGCTAAGTCGACTTAAATTAACAAGTGTAGACATAGCCTATGGGATTGATTCAGCAGCAAGAGATACCTCAATTGATCCCTGAGTCAGCATCATTAAGCCACCCCAAAAGAAGAGTAATGCTCCTTCAACTGGAGGGCATTTCCCATCGGTGGTGAATAGAAGTTTGGAAGTTGATGGGAGATATGCAAGCTATGTAGAGTACATAGCTTGTGTATCTCCCATAAACCGCTGCATAAAGCAGCTGGCAGAGTAGATGAAGCCTTAAAGAGAAATTCAAATTTTTATTTGGAGGCTTCAAACTTAATGCTTTTGGTTTAGTTCCAGTAAATGTACAAGCTCAACTGATAAAGGTGAATGTGTTGACATAATAAACTTCTGTAAGGTATTTGACTTAGTATTGCATGGCATTCTGAATAATTCACAATATCATGTATCTTGAACCAAGCAGAGTAGATCACAAAGAAAGAATTGAGTATTGTATCATGAAAAGCAGTTACTCTGAAAAGTGCTTGGTTGTTATGAATATTATGGATAATCAAAAGAATTTGAGATCCCAGGATGATGATGTGGCTAAGAGAGTTAAGCTGATCTCTGGGTGTATAAAAAAGGGAATAGTGTTTCCAGTTCTGGTGTCCACACTTCAAATGGGATCTTGAAAACTGGAAAGTGGTGAAAAAAAGAGCTGCAAGAGAGATGAGGTTTGAAAAATCTGCCTTACAGTGAGGAACTCAAGAAAAATGTATTTGTTGAGAAAATAAATGGAAACACAAGGGACTGTTAAGTGGAGCTAGCTGGGAAGATATTTTCTATCTTATGAACAATTTTATGAAAATGAAAAACTAAAATATTATTGACATGTTTTCATTGAAAGAAACAAAGCTGCAATTTTGTGGAAAGGAGCAGGTTTGTTGTCAAAAATTGTTTGGTTTGTCTTTTCTTCAATGAAAACACTTTTTAAATTAAAACAATTTTGGGGTGAACTTTCTGTTTCCTCAAAAAGTTACTTGCCATAAAAAGAAACCTTTGAGAGAAAAGAAGAGTGTTGAATTGGATCAAACAAAACAAAAAGAAAAACTAGAAAAATGTACCTGTCGTGGAAACTGAAACTTCATCCGTTGTTTCTTGAGCAGTAATCAGACATATTCTATAGGAAACAACTCTCTCCCTCTCATATAGCACACAGCATCCATCCATCCACTATATACTCTGCCAAGTCTAAGACAAACACTATTATATTAGACAGAACTAATAAATCCTCACAATGATCCAATGTCAACATTCATTCAGGAAAGAACCTTTGGTATTGAGGTATGTTAGCTTTTTATTGTTTATTTCAAATCACTACAACCCTGGGGATTCTCTGTCTCCTCCTTCTTCAAACAGCCTCCAGTTTGATACCTTTTTACAAATATTGTGGCATGTATTATCAAAGGGATCTATTAACCTATTTCTTTCACTGTGAGCATAGGTAATGTTACCCATTTCACTGGGACCCCAGAGGAGTCAATCTGATAATTTATATCAGGTGGTAAATGAGATCTCTTCTGAACAAACTGCTTTCATATTTCTTTGAAAGTTATCCACTCCTTGGATGACTATGCTTCAAGATTTCAAAGTTTATGGCAAAATTCTCTAGAGGTATCTGAAGTTGGCCTTTACTGATGTGCAGTTAATGACATGACCTTGAAAAAAAATCCCATAAGGTGTCAGCATGTTTTTTGTGTATTGTAGACAGGTAGGTTAGAACATTTAAAATGGGAAAACTAAAACTCCTATCTGCTGCCCAATGGCATTTTAAGAAGTGTCATCCACTTTCCCCTCTCCCAACTCAAGAAGGAGCAAAGCACTTGGAGTAGACTCATAAGCTACGTCTACACTTGTCAAAATAAGTCAACTTAGCATGTCAACACTGTAAATTTAGGTCGACTTAAAGTCGACCTTGCCAAATCGACTTAGAGCATCCACACTGGACGACTAAGTCAACTTCCAGGGGCTAGGTGGACCTGGGAGTGG
The DNA here is from genome assembly GCA_007922175.1 of Pelusios castaneus. Taxonomy (NCBI): domain Eukaryota; kingdom Metazoa; phylum Chordata; order Testudines; family Pelomedusidae; genus Pelusios; species Pelusios castaneus. Next base: position 544,923 of record ML686050.1, read on the forward strand.
TCCATGGTGGGAGAGGGGGCACCCTTTTAAAAGTGCCAGGGAGGGGTCAGCATTTTCCCCATTTTACGAAAGTACATGGGGGCTGAGCAGGACAGGGACACTGGCAGGGCATAAGAACAGGGTGGGCAGGGCTGTGTCCTGCCCTGTGGGTGGGCACGCCAGGCTCTGGCTGTCCCAGGCACCCTGGCAGGGAGGTCAGTGGGGGAGCCCTGGGGACCCTTAAAGTCAACTTAGGGCAAAGCCATGTCTACACTGGCTTAAGTCGACTTAATAAAGTCGACTTAGCCAGTAAGTTGACCTGAAACTAGGTTTTATAAACTCGACTTAAAATTTCCTTAAGTCGACTGAAGCAGCAGCTTCAGTCGACTTAAGGAAAATTAAAGTCAACTTTATAAAACCTAGTATAAAGTCAACTTTACTGGCTAAGTCAGCTTTATTAAGTCGACTTAGCCAGTGTAGATGCAGATTAGCCCTAAGTCAACTTTAAGTCGACTTAAAGGGCTCCAGGATTCCCCTTCTGCCCACCCTGCCGGGGTGGCTGGCACAGGCAGAGCCTGGCATGCCCCCCCACAGGGCAGGACACAGCCCTGTCCACCCTGTTCTTATGCCCTGCCAGTGTCCCTGTCCTGCTCAGCCCCCACTGTACCCAGGTACAATGGGGCAAATGCTGAGCCCTCTGGCACTTGGCAAGGGGTGCCGCCCCTGCCACCATGGATCAGTCCCAGGTTCTCCTAGTCCCTAGAAGTCTACTTAGGTGTCCAGTGTGGACGCTCTAAGTCAATATGGCAGTGTCCCCCTTCAGTCGACTTAATTTTTGAGTGTAGACATGCTAAGTCGACTTATTTGGGCAAGTGTAGACATAGCCAGAGATAGTTTCTCAGGCTCTGCAGACTCAGGCATACATCTTTGCATAGGTCACATTCAGATCATATTTTTTTAAGCTTTGCCTCCCAACCACAGGGGTTAGATTTACTTTTTTCTTTTTTAAAAGAAAGGTTAGACTTCACAGTAACCATATGACTTGTGGAACTTGGGCCCCTTGACAAAGGTCTAGAGTGCCTATAGCTTAACACAGTCTTGTGTGTAATGGAGAACAGAATCGAGCCTAATAGAATTAAATGGATCTGTGTCAGAGCAAAATCTGTATGCAACTTCTTGGATTGCAATTGAACTAATTCTGAGTTACACATAGGAGACTTAGGGTGCATCTACACTCGGAGAGAGCCAGCCCACTCCCCTCCCCCCCATGGACTAACCAGTCAATTTAGAGAGTCTAGTGTTGACTCTCTAGGTCAACTTCATAAGGTCATCTTTAAGAGCCTTGCGTAGAGTCTTTAGGTCGACTTAATAAAATTGACTTAAGAAAGTCAGCCTAAGTTTCTAAGTGTAGACATAGCATCAGAGAAAAATCAGGACCACTGATTTAAGTGGTAAGACACAAAAGGAGTCCTATGGCACTTTTAAAGACAAACAAATTTTTTTAGTGCATGAGCTTTCATGAGAGAAAATCCCACTTCGTCAGAAGCTTTGAAGATGGTGAAGACCTGCTCAATTGAACTGGAAAGTTAGATCTGATAGTGGCATATGTGCTGCTGTCAGTTTAGACAAGCCCCTTGAGAAGCCCTGGAATCCTGACCTATGAACTAAGTAAGGCCGCATTTTGGACTAAGTGTCACCAGTGTGATTAAGGGTTGCACAGTCTATTCTTAAGTGATTTCCCCCTAGGACACCAAGAAATTCTATGGTCGATCCAAAAATTGAATCTAGATTTTCTAAATACCAGTACAGAATCTCAACCACAACCCAAACACCCATGAGAATCAAGATTGGGATTTTCAAACTCACCTGCAGGCCAGATATTTAATGGCATTTAGGAGTCTTGTGGGATTTCCAGAAGCACTTAGGGGCCTAAGACTCTTAGATTTCAATGTGTATTATGTGCCAAGATGCATATGAATATCTCACTATGCCCCTAAATACCTTTAACATCTGTCCTGAAAGTACTTTTGAAAATCCCATACTGACTCAACAAAATTAAACACATAAACATACAGCTGTAATAAGAAAAGAACACAAGAATAATCAGACTTTTCTTTTACATTTAGAAACACTCCATCTACAGAAATATTCCATGGAACTCAGTGGAAAACCTCTGAGTCACTTTACAATACAGATGGTGAATACATGAGAAAGTACTACAAAAAATAATGTGTTCCTGGTAGTTAGATCCAATGTGATAACAGCATCTGTATTGTGTACTTGTAAGCTCCACCGACATAGCACATAAGCACCTCAAATCTTTAATGGATTTATCCTCGCACCACTTCTGGGAGGTAGGAAAGTGATATTTATCCTCATTTTATGGAAGAGAAATGAGTCCCAGAGAGGCTACACGATTTGCTCAAGGTCAAACACTGCAGTCTGTGACACATCCAAGAACTGAGCCCTAGGTTCGTGGACTAGATACTAGACATTGCTCCTTCTTAAATTAGAAGAAAGGAAGGAATTCAAAAGAAAAACATCTTAATAGCAGGGACAAATAATTAGGAGCAGATTCTAAGCCAAGGAACGCTGATAATCTAGCCCCAGAATCCTTATGGATTTACTCTCAGGATCCCAAAAGTTAAATATCACTGAAATGAGTTTTTGTGTCATTTCCGCTAATTTACCCCAGAGATAGCTAACAGTCAAGTCCCACTGGTCATTAAAGAATGTTGATAAACTCATGTAGAGACAAACCATGAATCCTTTGAAGTCAGCTCCTTTCAGAGGTAGGTGAAGAAAATATTGAACTCATCTGAGCATTATGAGAATTGATATTTCTTTTATATTTCTTATTCTCTTATGTTTCTTAGTCAAAGCTCTCTTTTGACCTGTACTAGTAACTTCTTGGGCTTCAGTGGATTCTCTGTATCTTTAAGTCTTTAAATTCTTTTTGAGGACTTTAACTCAGTCCTAGGTTAGGAGTCTTTTACAGGGTGGGTGAAATTCTGTGGCTTGTATTGTTCAGGAGGTCAGACTGGATGATCATAACGGTCACTTCTGACTTTATAGTCTATGAGTTATTCCTGATTAACAGTAGTGTACAAGAGAGGTGTCACGGGCCTTTCATCTGTATATTTCTCTTACTGCCCTTGAAAAACATTTAGACATACAAGACATACTGCAGAAAACGTTATGGCGACCCTGATTCAGACACTCTTACTCAAGAACAGTAGAAATTTCAAATAGCCCCCATGATTTCAAGTATGTAATAAGCTTCTATTCAGTACGAGTAATGGTGAGGAATCAGAGACAACACTCAGATTATAGCTACAAGATGCTCAGATAAGAAATAAAAGCTAGTGAATCAGAATTGTAAAGGTATTTAGTTACCCAAAATATATTTAGGGGAATTTTTAAAAGCGCCATAATGCCTAAAAATAATTAATTTCAACAGATAATCAACAGATATTAGGTACCTAGATGGTTCTGAAGATGCCACTAGACATCTCAACATCTTAAAAGAAAACAAAAACCCTGGCCCAAAATAACTCCCAAAGACTAGATTCTTGATATCTGTTATTGTGTGATATCAGTATGAAGAAACTCAGTGAAGTCAATTTAGTTTTAACAATTCATATGAGCAATAACCAAGAGTAGATATTGATTCTAAATTGCTGGAGATTTGGTCCAAAATAGCTGAAGTCATTCTCTGATGTGGGAACGGCAGATAGAGTGTCTTGAAGAATCTGGTCTTCAGGTCCCAGGATGATTTTGCAAGGCTGACAGTTAGTGGAGAAAAATTACCACCAAAACAAAACATTCTTTACTGGTAAACTGTTCGTATGTTATCTGAAGATATTATGATGGATTCAATCTCAGTGACAACATGAAAAATCAGAACAGTAGAATCTCTTGGCATGTCTTTATCATAATGTCACTATAAATACCTGATCATTTTGAAACCTTTCCCATATAATCCAGGCTGGGAAAGAAGTGATAGAGATGTAATTCTTCCCTCATTCATACTGGTGTAAATCAGGAGGAGACATCTGGAAACACTTGGAAACTGATAACATTTTGAGGTAACGTAAATCCAGGTGCATGTAGTTTACTATTATCTGTGTGTGTGGTGTGTGGTCTTTAATCTGCGAGGCAGATGGGGCTCCCAGACTTCTTTGTGGACATTAAAGAATTCTGGGCAATATTTATAAGTGATTATAAGGTGTTTACCACAATGTCTCTCACAAAACATCTCAATCTGAAAATACATCAACTGTTATCCCAAATTTCCTATTCTTGTTGATCACCTATGTACAGTCCTGTTTTGTGTCTGACCCCCGTTTCCTTGGAAGTCAATTGGAATTCAGCCATTGGCTTCAGTTTGCTCAGGATGTTAGCAGTTGAAGCCCAGCTGACCATGGTACAATAGTACCATAGAGGAGTTTGCCAAGCCCTGCTGCCCCCACCCTGCTTGGTCAATACCCATTCAATGAAGAGGCACAGGACTAGCTACCTCTTGCATGGGAGATAATATACATTGCCCAGAACTCTACTGTAATGGTAAGAATTTTCTATGGCACCTCTATGAGTGCACAGAGGCGTCCTTTTGCTTTTGAATCCTGAATTCACTGGCTCAGATTCTTCACCTCTGTGGGTCCTATAAGCCTGGCTCTAAACCCTGAGTTAGAACAATTTAGGTATAGATGTAAGGGGGGTTTGGCTTGAACCAGATTTCAAAACTTGAGCTTCCATTGCAGTACAGATATACCCTATAATCAAACATCATTAAATGACTAGTTAAATATTCTAAAAATTTTCTTATCCAGAGGAAAAGTTACTTATTTCACTCCACTCTACTCTTCCCTCAGTTGGATTATTTTGCTCCCATTACATACCATCTGCCACAAAAGAGCCAATGACTGGGATTCTCTATAACTCATTTCCAACATATTAATAAAAGGATCACTGTATGATTGTCCCCAGGATAGGCAACTTGAAAGAGAATATGTGATGATGAAATAAATGACTGAAAATTCTGATCACATATTCTTCCAGAAAGTGAACTCCTGCCTGATAGAGCTGGTGGATAGCATAAAATATGATTCATGAAAGAATTAAACCTTACTTGATAGAGTAAAAATGTGAATAATTTTGAGTAACCATCTACAGAGTTTCACCTCTTGTGTTGGTGAAGGTTGGACAGAGAGAGAAAGATGGAGAAAGAGAGATAAATATAACTCACTATTTAACTAATGAGCGAGAGAGTCAAATAGTGATATTGATGATTTCAAATAGATATCAGTTATAAATATTTCACTGTTCATGGATCTATACACATAGATATCTCTATCTGTATGTATTCTAGATACAAAAACAAGATTATCAGGGAAATAGCCAAATATTGATATATAAATATAGACATATTACTAAAGGTATCTATCTATCTATCTATCTATCTATCTATCTATCTATCTATCTAT
>ML686050.1:560263-667413 GCA_007922175.1 Pelusios castaneus
CAGAAACACTAAAGCAGGAACACAGCCCTGCAGCAGACCACGCTGCCAACTTTGCCCTCATATCTACACTGATGACACCATCACAGGGCCTAATCATGCCACCTACTCCATCAAGGGTTCGTTCACCTGCTCATCCACCAATGTGATTTATGCCATCATGTGCCGGAAATGCCCCTCTGCCTTATATATTGGACAGACAGGACAGTCTCTGCGCCAAAGAATCAATGGACACAAATCTGACATCAGAAATTGCAACACTGCAAAACCTGTAGGGGAACACTTCAATCTCCCTGCTCACTCCCTTGACGACTTGTTAATAGCTGTGTTGAAACAGATGAATAACAAATCACAGCTTCAAAAAGAGACTGCAGAACTCGAACTTATATGCAAATTTGACTCAGTTGTCCTGGGGTTAAACAGGGACTATGGATTTTTCTCGCATTACAACAAGTGATTTGACCTCCCCCTCCTCTATGTGCTGTTCCCCAGTGTTTTGAATCCTAACACCTATTTTGATTTGCTGTTACAGCCTGACCTGATGCTATGTCATACACTCCCCTGCATTTAATTTCCTCCCACTCTGTAACTTTCCTATCTTCAAAGCGTCTGACGAAGTGGGATTTTCTCCCACGAAAGCTCATGCGATAAATAAATCTGTTAGTCTTTAAAAGTGCCACAGGACTCTGTTGTCTTTCTACAATAGACTAACACGGCTACCCCTTTGGAATTTTCTTAGGAAGTTATTGTTTCTTATTAATTTAATTGTTTGCTTTATTATAATACATTGATAGCTTTATATTAAAAGTATTATGGCTGTAGCACAAGATGCCTCTCGGTCATATCCTGTAGGATGAGCTAAGGCAAGTTAGTTTTAAAGGACCTTTAGCCTGGATAAGTGATGATGAGCTAAAGTATGAAGTCTATCTATCTGTCTCTCTGTCTGTCTGTCTGTCTATTGATTTAGATATATATGCTTATAACATTTATCCTAGAGAAGTCAGGAGTTAATAAAATGGGGTTCTACCTCAGTTTATACCTTGAATAGACTTAACAGGTACCCCACAAAAATATGGTTAGGCCAGAAATAACGAAGGTGAGAATGAGCAAACTGACTGGAAAGGAAATGAATATGTCATTAATTCACACAAACATGAAAGCCTGTAGAATTAGTGTACCCTGATATTTTGTGGGTAAGAAAGCTAAGTTTGGGCATGGAAGAAGGGCACATAATGTTCAGGTTATAAGAGGGGAAACCGATTACACCTTATGCTTCATGTCCTGGGTCTTTAATATCATCTTAGTCCAAGTGTTATAGTCTTTCTCTACCTCTTAGCTTTTCAGCTGTTCCTAAACTGTCTACCTCCCACTCCAGAATCGAAAAACTTGAACATGGACATCACCAGGTTGAACTTGAACTCGGATATCACTAGGTTACCAAGGAAGGGTGTGAGTATATTAATCCAAAAGCTTTATAGTCTATAACAGTGGTTTTCAAACCACAGGTCAAGACCCAGTACTGGATCGCAGACACTCGGATACTTGGTTACAGCACCTTCTGCCATCGCCGCTGAAAGACTGGAATGCATTGCTCATTGACATAACAGTTGTGTCGTGGGCATACATTTTTTTTCAACTAGGTCCCAAGAATAAAAGTTTGAAAACCACTAGTATCATATCTCATGCATCTCTACTACAATAGTATTGCCTCTGTGATTCTAATTGATCATTATCTATTTGATTATTATTCTATTTTATCTCAATAAATGTCTTTAAAGCTAAATTTTGGTTCTTACTGTGAGTGTCCTTGGGTTCCTGCAAAACTCTTTGTAGCCTCATTCTGGGACAAGAAACCTATTATCTTCTGATCAGATCATCTGATGAGGCTATAACAACATTTTATAAACATCTTTTTAAAGTGATTTAGAACCTAAACTTAGTCAACAGCGCACTGCTCCCCCAAGTCTCTAAATAGACATCTGAGCTCAGTTAAACTGACTACTGAGAGCAAACATGGAGAAATGGGAGTGCTAAAGCGAGCTGAATCAGTCTCAAAGTGGTTTGATATACAAAAGGCTCATTTTGGGGACTGGTTCAAAGTAGGGGAAATCCAAGAGAGATTATTGAAAGTTGAGGCATAACACACAATCTGTAAAGAAATGACAGCAACATTTTCCCATTTGAAAATAATGTTTCACCAAAATCTAGAACCTCCATGGAAAAGGATCCATTTATGCAGAATATTCTATGAAAGAAAGGGGGAATAAAGAAAGAAAGTAAGAAAATATTTATTTTGGTTCAAAATGTTTCAGTTCAGAATCTTGTCATTCTGAATATCAATTTTTTTGTCCTGAATTAGGATGAAAACCAATGATGAACTATTAGAATTTCCTATAGGATGGAAACTCCACTTTTTATCAGCTCTAGTGAAATTCACTGGCCAGTGTTTGGTTGTACAGAGGGTCAGGATAGATGATCAGAGTGGTCCATTTTGACCTTAAAATCGATGCTTATACCTACACTTACTAAAATTAGTTTGAATTAGTTAGTTCGAACTAACTAATTCGAACTAATTTTGGTTAGTTTGAATTAACTTTATTCAAACTAGAAAAAATTAGTTCGACCTAAGCAAGTGCCATTCATGGCACTTGCTTAGTTCGAATTAACGATTTGCATTGAATTCAATGGGCCCATTAGTTTGAACTAAGCAATTTGTTCCAACTAACATGGCCACACTGGTTAATTCAAACTAACTAGTTCAAATTAACCCTTACTTCGCATAGCCTATTTGAATTTATTAGTTCAAATTAAGGAAGCCCTTAATTCAAACTGATTAAAGCCGAGGGTAGCCATGGCTTTTGTTTGTTCGAATTAAGCTTCCTTAATTCGAACTAACTTGCCAGTGTAGACATAATGACTTTATGAATTTAGTTTGCATTTATTTCTGAATAACTGAGTGCAGACTTTCTACAGTGGTCAACTATTTTAGCAAAAAAACAAGGAGTCCTGTAAAAACAACGAAAGTCCTGTGGCACCTTAAAGACTAACAGATTTCTTCAGGCATAAGCTTTCATGGGCTCCAGCCCACTTTGTCAGATGTTTGGGTTGGAGCCCACGAAAGCTTATGCCCTAAAAAATTTGTTAGTTTTTAAGGTGCCACAAGATTCTCATTGTTTTTGCTGTGCACACACTAACACGGCTACCCCTCTGGAAAGAGTCTTCTGGCACTTTTAAAGATTAATGAATTTATTTAGTCTTTAAAAGTGCCACAGGACTCCTTGTTTGTTTTGCTGACCAAGACTAACACGCCCCCCCCCTTTGGAACTTGTCAACTATTTTTAGGCTCAGATTTCTTTTTGATTGATAAAAACAATAGCTCAGATTATCTTTTCAACTAACGGTAAAATCAATTGGGCTACTTAATGAGTATGCTATTACTTATCTTTAGGTCTGGCCGATGTTAGAAAATTAGGTCAGCATGGCTAGTTTGTCCAGGTATATGAAAATCCACACCTTTGAGTGGTGCATTTAAGCTGATCCAAATTCTTGTATATGCAGTGCTATGTTGACTGAAGAATTCTTCCATTGACCTAGCTACCACCTCTTTTGGAAGAGGATTGCCTAAACTGACAGGATAATCCCTCTTGCCAATATAAATAGTGTCTACACTAAAAGATTAAAGTGGCATAGCTGTGGTGCAACAGCTCTGTTGCTATAGTGCTTCAACTGTAGACAAGCCCTGAGCAAGAATAGTACAAACTGGCCCAGACTAATTTCATTGAAGTGAATCTGGATTTACACCAACAAAACAACAATGAACAAAGATTTGTTCTGGGTGATATTTTCAAATATGTCAAAGTGACTTAGAGAAACAAATATCACCAGGAGTCAATAGGACTTATGCTTATAAATTGCTTGGGTTCATTTGGTCACCCATGCTCTACGGATGAGACAAATGCACAGTCTGATTTCTTTAAATACACCTATCTTTTAACCCTTCTTCCTGTACAAACGGGATAGCTGATTTTTTCTCTCAGTAACTTCACTGTGAACCAGGAGTAACTCCACTGAAGTCAATTAGGCTGATTCTTGGCCCTCTTTTATATCCTGCTATAAATCAGGGATAACACAGTTGGACTCAATGGGGTTGATTCTCCTCTCACTCACTCAAGAGTAAATCAGGAGTAACTCCACTGAAGTTGCTAGACCTATTTCTGCTTTCATTCACCTTAGTTTAAACCACGAGTAACATTCTAGGAATCAATTAATCTCATTTTATTTTCACACACCCCATGTAAATCACGAATAGTTCTATTGAAGTTAGTGAGTCCTAGTCTACTATCACTCATGGCAGTATAAATCAGGAGTAGTTCCATCAAATTAAATGTGTACTAACTACTCCCCTCTCACTTAACCAAGCATAAATCAGGAGTATCTCCATAATGGAACCAGGCTCACATACATCATATACATAACTTTTATTTTGTTTTCCCATTTGAAATATTTTCATATTCTCATATTATTCCCATTTATTTTTCTGGGTAATAATCACTAAACAGAAAAATAATTTCAAATGAAATAGTCTTACCTCCATCTAGAATGTGCTTTGTTCTCTGTGATGGTTGATAAATATTACCTGAAAGTGCTGAAGTAGAACAACATTTATATTTTGTTGATCCCCTTGAGATCTGTCCTTTTATAACCTCTTAATCCCAATGCTAACATGACATAAAATTTTAAAGGTGTTTGTCTTTCTCTCGCACAACAATAGGAAAATGTTTAACTATACTGCATGTGCTCTGTAGGGATGGTCAAATTCTTTTTAATCTAAGTTTTTTTGTTGTTGTTGTTTTGGTTCGGTTTGGTTTCTTTATAGAAAATAGATTTTCCTCCAAAATAATGCATTTAAGCAGAAGTGTGTTAAAAAAAATCAGGTTTGGATAAATATGGGATTTTTTTACTAGAAAATCGAAAAATTGTATAGATTTTTTAACAGTGTGAAAGTTAGACCTTTTATATCAGTTTTTCATTAAAAACTGAATATTCTTTCATGTGAATTTTTTTAAAAAGCCATAAAATGATCTGTTTACAGTGTTGTTATAGCTACCATTTTAAAGCAGTTCTAGCTCTCTTCTCTTTTGCTATCAATCAGGATGTCATTTTGTGAAGCACTTCTTAACAGCATAAAATAAACTTCACAATCCAACGGAATGATTACAATAGAGCTGACTGGGAACTTTTGGTAGGTAGGGTTTTCTGGCAAAAAATGCAGTTTCTGCTATACTGAATTCCAGTGGGAAAATCAGAATGAATTATTGGCAATCATCCTCCTGTCACTCCCCCTCCCCTCTTCTTTAAAGAAAAAAAGCAGGAAAAGATTTCCTTGCTGTTTCTCTGCTGTAGGAACAACAGAGAGGCACAACATTACGTGCAAATAGAGGAATTAATTTAAAACTTCCCGGGGCTGCACGCAGGGGAGGAATTATGTTGCTATGGTAAAGGAGACAGGAAAAACTGAAAAAGCTGTGAAATTTACTGTTCTGATGGTGGAGATACAGGCTGCAGAAGGTTGAGGTAAATAACATTATGTCGAACTTCATTGACAGTGTAGACCATGGCTTAGATTTTCAGCCTCCATGATCTCATATGAGACAGGAGCCCTAGAGGATTACATTACCCATAACGCAATGCAGATTTCCTTCTGCCCAAGCTGCATAGTGTATCATTGGAGTCATGTATCTCAGGGTTCATTATCAGAGATATATTCTGTTCAATGAACTTGCATCATAGTGGAGAACAGGCATTTCGGTGAAAGAAATCAAAATGAAGGATGGACACTCAGGGACACTCATTAAAATCTATTAGGCCATTTTGAAAATCTCAGTCTTTGCTTTACTCATAAATTATGAGTACAGGAAACAATCAGAAAACTCTCATTAGGACTGGGGACTTCAGATGTGTTTCATCTGTACAACTGGAAACCTTTCAGACATAAACTGTGGATTACAACCTGGAAAATTATACATGTTAGTAACAAGTCAGCCAGTCCCTGACTGACTGACACAACAGGACTTTGATCAAGTAGTGAGTGCCAATAGACTTTTGTACTCATACACCAACCTATCAATTTCTCATTGATTTGAGGGACTTAATTTCATTGTTCTCATTGATCCAGGGTCTTGATATTCACACCACCATTTATTATGGGTGGCTTAATGCAGGAAAAGTTTATTTAACTTAATCCTGTCTTTTCTTAGAGATCACAAAAAGTCATGAGCCATTTGAATAAGATCCATTCAAATATATTCCCCAACAAATTAGGGACAGCAGTATCCCATCAAAGTGGTCTGGGCATGTTGAGAGTGAAATCATCAGTTTCAGTTCACTACATAGCATTGATTTCTGTATGTTTACTTACAGGCAAAGTGTTCATATAGGATCAAAGGGATCAAATAATCGGAACTCATGACTCCAGTGAAGTCAGAGAAATTAGTCAATAACCTATAATAATTCCAGCTGAGCTGCACCTAGTGTCATAGAAGATTAGGGTTGATAGGGACCTCAAAAGATCATCTAGTCCAACACTTGGATCAAAGCAGAGCCGACCCCAACTAAATCATCCCAGGTGGGGATTTTTCAAGACTAGCCTTAAAACCTCTAAGGATGGAGATTCAACCCCTTCTCCCCTCCAGGTAAAACTAGTGCTTCACCACCCTCCCAGTGAATTTTTTTTTTCTAATTTTTCCAGCCATATCATTCAATCCTCACATGGTGTATATGAGTGTATTTCCTGTATCCTTTTATGCATATGTGAGCTGATACAAGTGATTTCTTGCTCTGTCTCTATATACCATGACATGGGTCTCCCACAGACAAGATCGCAGATATTAGGGAGACACAAGTCTTAGCTTCATAATTTAGATACAGATAATTTTTTAATTGAACATATGATGGAGGGTTGGGAAATGGGTATCATTCAACCCACTGTGGATCTCAGTTATAGAAATTGTACCCATGACTATGTACCACTAACCCAGGGAAGGTTAGATCCAGGGTTCGGATGGAGGCACCTGTAACAGACCTTAGTGCAAGCTCCCTGCCAGTCACCCACTAGGACTGCTCTGAGGGTAAGCCATATTTATGCAGTACCAGACCTCCTGGGCTGTGTGAGCATCTAGACATTCAGCAATCTGCGGCACTACTTCCTCCTTGGAATAGTTCATGGGTACCAGCTCTTAGGCTATGTCTACACTTGTTAATTTAAGTCAACTTTGTGTGACTACACTTAAAATTAAAGTTGACTTAAAGGGGAACTTAGAAAGTCGACCTAGAGCATCCACATTGGATGCCTAGGTCGACTTCTAGGGGCTTATGGGGACCTAGGGGAGGTCCACGAGGATAGGGGGCTCAGCCTTTTCCCCATTGTACCTAGGTACAATGGGGCATAGGGGCAGGGTGGGCAGGGCTCTGCCCTGCCCTGTGGGGGGGCATGCCAGGCTCCTCCTGTGCCTCTCCCCCCCCGGCAGGGAGGGCATTGTTGTAGCCCTGGGATAGCCCTAAATCGACTTAGGGCTACCCCACATCTACACTGACTTAAGTCAACTCTAGGGAGTTGACTTAAGCCTTAGGTCGAATTGAAAGGTGGTGTTATAAAGTCAACTTAATTTTAATTAAGTCGACTTTATTTTCCTTAAGTCAACTTAAGAAAACTGTAGTGTAGATGCAGGGTAAATTAAGTCAACTTAAGCAAGCTTAAGTCGACTTAATTTACAAGTGTAGATGCAGCCTGAGTAAGCTCCTTAAACCACTTGCCCTAAGCCTCCAGGACCAGCACTGAACCCAAAGATACCCCACTTACTTAAACACACCCCTCTCCCAAAACACCTTCCCTAGAGGCGTGAGGCTTCTGGCTCAGGCTTAACCTCTCTCAGGGGCATGCAGTGGTTGGGAAGCAGACAGCATGCACACACTTGGCACAGAGTCTGACACCTTTATGGTCTTTTATACTTAATCCTGTCAAACATCAGATAGTACAGATCATACAAAACCAAAGGATATTAGATGCGTGGCTCTGCCTTAGGTTCCTCACCACTCCAGGACATTCTTTGGGTTGGTGTCTGAATTATTTGGGTTGTCCACAGTCCGTGGGCAATCTCTGGGCTCATGAAAGTAGGCAGGACTTCCCTATGAATCTGATTTGTGCTGGATGATCTCTCTCTCTCTCCTGGATCTCCTCACTCAGCTTGGTTTCTCTTCCCCTCCCACATACACATATGCTCTTCCTGTCTGACTCTCTGTTCCTGTGGGATTTTATTTAGAGCACTCTTGGTCACCTGGCCTCTTTCCTTCAACTTCTGGTGCAGTTCCATTGTTCTTACCTTCCCCTTGGAAATTAGCTAAATTGGTTTTCTAATGATACAATTGTGAGGTCTAAATACCATCATTAACTCTAAGTATTTATCTTTGTATCTGTGTTGGATGAATTTGCTATGGTCTCTGTTGATAATGGTGGCCCCACAAACATATAAACTAGGAACTCATGTTACAAGCAACTTCCAGAGGGGTAGCTGTGTTAGTCTATTTCAGCAAAACAAAGAAGGAGTCTGGTGACACTTTTATAGACTAACAAATTTATTAAAGATCATGTGATAAACAAATCTGTTAGTCTTTAAAAGTATCACAGGACTCCTTGTTGTTTTAAAGAGGGAAATTACCTTTTGTAGTAAACCAGCCATTCCCAGTCTCCTTCAGACTCAAAGTGATAGTGTCAGGTTTGCATATGAATTCCAACTCTACAGTTTCACACGGAAGACTGTTTTTGAAGGGGTTTTTGCTGAAGTATGGTAACTTTCATTTCATGATACAGCAGTTTTCATAATGTAACTTCACAGCGTCAACTGGAATTCATAAGCTTTACAGAAATAGACTCAGTTCATCTCAGGACCATGTCTAATTAGTGTGAGTTGGCCAATCTGATGAACGGTCGTTGAGTAACAAGGCAACGTAAGGAGAAATCTGTCTCTGAGTTAAGCTCTCAGAAATCAATAGACTTTCTTCTTATCCTGAAAGAGAGCATTGGTTACATGTTATGAAGGGGGTTTAAAAAGAAGCTAATGGTGGCAAATCTTGGGGTGTGTCTACACTTACAAATTAAGTCAATTTAAGGAGGCTTAAGTTGACTTAATTTACTCTGCGTCTACACTGGGCTTTCCTTAAGTAGACTTAACCTGCTCCTTAAATCGAATTAAGGAAAAGTTAGTTCGAACTAATAACACCTTGTTTTAATTCGAACTAGTGCTTAAGTCAACTTTATTAAGACGACTTAAGCCAGTGGAGACATGGAATAGTGCCTAAGAGGACCTTTTTAAGTCGACTTAAAACATTAAGTTGACTTAATAAGGTCGAAAAGGGGTCACGTCTACACTTGAAAAGTTAAGTCCATTTCTGTTAAGTCGACTTAATAAGGTCCACTTTAAGTTGACTTAAAGTTGACCTTATTAAGTCGACTTTATAAAGTCTACTTAACTTTTCAAGTGTAGACATAGCCTTGGAGAGTAGCAACTATTTCCATATTTCAAGAGAAATATCTTCTTGAATGACATAATTAATATGTATTAATGATTTTTTTATGGATCCCATCACTCAGCACTTGATATTTATGACTCAGTGTATCCTCAAAAAATCCTGTGAGGCAAAGAGATGTTATTATGTCCATTTTACAAACTGGGAATTGAGGCACACTGATGTTAGTGGCCAGATTTTTAAAGTTATTTATACACCTAATGGGCTAAACAAAATGTTAGTGTTGTGCTTTGTTTGTTTGATAAAGTAAAATTGTGTTTTGATAATGTTAAAAGGTTCTTATATAATGTAATATGCTCTATATAATTAAATATTACATGCATAGAGCTATATAACAAAACTAAACGTATAATTTTAGTATAATATTTGACAAAAATGATTGTAAAGTTAAAATTGAATATTTTTACCTTATTGAAGTGAAATTTTTCAACATTAGGTAAATGAAAGGTTTTCAGGTAACCAAAATGAAATGAGAAACCCTAAGCCAGTTGTTTTGATTTTTTCCCATTTAAAACATTGTGTCCAAATTGACATGTCCATGCAAAATGTTTCATTTCTTATTAAATTCAATTTTCTGATAAAAAAACGGTTCAATAAAAAGAGCTTCAAAAATCTCTGCTCATATGTCTTTTGGAAGATGTTACAGTAAGAAATATTGCTTTCTAGAACTAAGATATTCCTTCATTAGAGCCACTTAAACAATGGGGGTATAGAGGTGGGTAGTTGAAAGTCTTCTAACGTCATTTCAAATTTCATTGAGAAGTTTGAATTTCCAAAATTCTGTTGTCTTTCATTAGCTCTGTAGATTTGGAAAGAAAGAAAGAAAGAAAGAAAGAAAGAAAGAAAGAAAGAAAGAAAGAAAGAAAGATATTGTCACTTTTCACACTCTTAACAATAATTCAGAAAAAAAATCAAGGGAAAATTGAAGCAGAAAAGTACAATAAATTTAAGTAGCTATGAATAAAAATGGGGATAAATAAATGCAGATTGTTTTATAATTAAACAAATTTCCACTGAAATTCAAAATCTGCATAAAAATAAAAGAAAAATGAAATGCAAATCAGTTAAACTACTTAGATATTCAATATGAAGGATTTCTCCTTAGAGTTTCCATCAGTAGTTGAGATGTCTCCCAGGGAATAATCCAATAAGGGCTATTTCTCTTTAGAGCTGAGTGGATTGTCCAATTGAAAAAGAATTTCCTATGTTTTTGGAGGTCGGATCTTGAGTCCCATTCTTTGAATTGCTCCTTTAACATCCTTGTTCCTGAGGCTGTAGATAATGGGGTTCAGTATTGGAGTCACAACAGAATAGAACAGAGAAAGCAACTTGTCCACATTCAGGGAATAGCTGGATTTGGGGCGTATGTAGATGAAAACGGCTGTTCCGTAGAACAGAACTACCACAGTGAGGTGTGAGGAGCAAGTGGAGAAAGCCCTATGTCTGCCTTTGGCAGACTTCATTTTAAGGATGGTGGAGATGATGCGGACATAGGACATGAGAATGAGCATGAAGGGCATCATGATGACGAAGGCAGCAGCCACGATAATTTGGATCTCATTCCAGTAGGTGTCCCCACAGACCAGTGTGAGCACTGGCTGGATCTCACAGAAGAAGTGGTTGATCACATTGGACCCACAGAAAGGAAGTGTGAAGATGAATGTGGTGTGCCCAAGGCCCACGAGGCCACCACATATCCACGAGCCAGCAGCCAGTTGGATGCACACTCTCTGATTCATGATGTCTGCATAGCGCAGTGGGTTACATATGGCACTGTAGCGGTCATAGGCCATAACAGCTAGCAGGCAGCATTCTGTTGCTCCAAATAACAGAAAGAAATACATCTGTGCAGCACAGCCGACAAAGGAGATAGTTTTATCTTCAGAGAGAAGGTTGGCCAGCATCTTGGGCAGTGTGACAGAGGTGTAGCAGATCTCCAGAAAGGACAAGTTCCTGAGGAAGAAGTACATGGGGGTATGAAGAGCTGGGTCAATATTTATAATGATGATGATAAGGATGTTACCCAGCACTGTGATGAAATAAATACATATAAACAACAGAAAGAGAAGATGTTCCATATGTGGGAGGTTAGAAAAGCCCAGTATAATAAACTCAACCACTGAGGTGTCATTTCCTGCGGTCTCTTCCTCGGGATATTTCATCTTGAAAAACAAAAATATAAATCTACTCATTATTTTGATATATCATTTAAGTTAAACAAATCTATCTATTTATCTATCTACCTAGGCTTATGACCTTTTCGCCAGATTCTATTCTCAGAAATGTAAATGCACAGTAACTTCACTTAAGTCTATGTCCCTCAGCTGCCTCAGTTATACCAAGTAGACTTGTTTATCTCCGAGACCTTATTTAGAACTGCATCTGTTTTATACCAGACTCAGTCAGTAAATAATGTATACCTATTAAGTTATATTTATGTAAGGTTGAGCCAAGCACAGTGAATTTACAGTGACATACCTAGGATCAAAATATGTCTCAGAGAATGGATGTTACTTTATAGATATAAAATGTGAATAATACTGTTTACCCAACTCTCAGCTCACATGTGTTATAGGCAGTGGAACTAAATAGATTTGTTAGCTAAGAATATATAGGCTGTTTCACTGTGCTTCCCACTATATAGCTGTTTGAACAATAAACTAATCAGTGTGCAAAAAAAATGGCCTGAATCTCATCATACTTACTCCAGATTTACAATAGTAATGCTCCATTGACGTCAGTGGGCTCAATCCCCATTTCTTTCTCTTCCCTCCCTCTTCTTTTATGTATCTAATTCTGTTCTTCTTAATAGACCCTATAATTTCTCTCTTCACACCCTACTAACCTTTTTAACCTCTCCCTTTTCCTCACTTCTACAATTCCAACCCTTCTCAAATCCATCTTTTTTGCTCTTCCCTCTCACTGGTTTCACCAGTGTAAAAACTGTGGTAAAGTTCAGAGCCAAAACATTTCTCTCTGTATAACCTATGGAATTAGGTCATATACCTGAAGGATGATTGGGCTTCTTAGATATACATTTTTTAAAGGAACATATATGATTTAGCTCAGTTTTGTTTGTTAGTTTTTAGTCTTCCTGGAGCAGAATGTGCACTGAATTCAAATTGGGCGCCCAACCCTAAATACCCAGTTATGAGTTAATCTTGAATTAAATGCCCAAAACCTTTTTAACACAAAGTTAAAGTTGTCCAATGGCTCCTTTTTACCCCTCTGGAACACGGGTAATGATTAAACTTAAACCTCTGAAAACCAGAAAATGACCAATTTACCCTGTGACTTGCTATCCTTTCATCACACTCAGATCCACTATTCAGAAACCAGATTACTTTATCCTATCTTTCATCTTCCCTCTGTGAACACAATGCTGATTTCCTTGACAATGCTGCATAAGTAAAATCAAGCATCCTGAGGTTTAGAGCACTTTAAAATATTGCTTTTTAACCAGAAATCTTGGTATCAAGTGAAAACGTCTAAAAATAGGTCCTGCAAAATGCAAAGCAATAGCACAAGACAGATCCTCTTGAAGTCACCAAGCATGGGGTTCTAACTCTAAACAAAAGGGTTAACCCTCAGCTTCAGTGACCACTGTATATACCTTAAGTCAACCCGGAACTGTGACAGCAAGTTCTTCAAAACCCTCATGTTTCAACTTAGCGCTAGGCTTTGCTGCATATGTGTGCTTCAATCTCTTTGGCACATGCCACTTTAGAGATATTTTCTTTTTCCTTACAAATTTTTTTTACAGCGTGGCATCCCAAAAGAGGCAGTGGGTGCCATGCACTAGCTGAGGCAAATGATGGATATACTTTACCCTCCCAGGTCTCTGCATATTGGAAGAATGAGAAGATTTTGTACAATGCTGTGTTTGGATGACTGTTCCTCAGGAACCCCTCAGTTAAATGGCTTCAAGGTTTGCCCACTAACACTAGAGAACACCTAGACAAAGTCTGAGGAAATTGAAGACAATCTGAGTAAAGGTGCACATTTTTGAGCACTTATGAAAGATGACATATAAAAATAAAGTGAAGCTTAACCTTATTTGTAACGAGGTTGGCATTGGGCTATAAAGGATATATAAATAGTCTCCAAATTGTCATTGCAAAACTATGATTACTTAGGGCATGGCCATCCTTTCTCTTAAACTGAAGTAAATTTGGAGTGATTTTGCTGAAGTTAGTGAGGGTATATCCATTTAAGTACAATGTGAATGAGACTGTAATAGAACAATTCATATGCCACTTTCATAATATTAATTTTACTGAGGATGATTACTTTATTCACAATCAGGTGAGATGAGAATCAGGATTTAAAAGTTGAAAACAATAGGAAAACTAGGTTCCATATGATGTATAGAGTCTTGGTATAAATAAAATGTGCATTTTAAACACTGCTTTTTTGTTAAAAAAAAAAAAAAAAAGTGCTGGTACTCGACCAGGGATCTGGGCCATTGCTGCCGGTGGCAGGAGCCAGGGCTACATCACTGTGCAGAAAAGATGCTGGTACTCAGTATCCCAGAGTACCATCACAAAAAAAGGTGCCAGTACTGAGTACCCCTGAGTACCATCACCAAAAAAAAAAAAAAAAAAAGATAAAAACCTGCTTATAGAACATTTCTGGCTCTGAGAAATTAAAATCTAAGTACCCTAGCTTGAATGATATCATTCCTTCTCTCATGCAAGTACCCAGTGGAATCTTGGTAAATCTGGAACCAATTTTACTTGGGGATAAAAATGAAACTGATTTAATTAAACCAATTTAATCTCTTTTTCACTGTTTCCAGATCAGTAAAAGAGTAATAAAATCTTTCAGTCTAGGTCTCTGTGAAGTTGACATTATAATATAACTCTAAAATCTGCCAAAAAATAAAGAAAATGCTTTCTCACCCTCTGAAACCAGGAGTTCTATCTTGATTTTCTCCAAATCTGTAAGAGATGGATGGGTTGAGGAGTATTTGAGGTTTCTTTAGTGACCTTGGGGATGAGGAACATTCCCAAGGATCTGTAAAGTTGCTCTGTACATTTCCCTTTGATACCCAAACTTGCTTAGTGCTTATTCCGTACACAAGAGAGTAAGAGTCAATGAGAATTCCTCAGCTCAAACATGGTTCCTTATTGAGTCTTTGCTGTGATTGCTGGGGGAATGCTGGAACTGCATACACCAGTTGCTCATATCTCCTGGGAGCAAAGTGAAGAGGAATGGATGAGACCCAGTGTGTAGTAGGGGTGTCATTTCCATTCTCCCTCTGTGTCAACCAAAAAAAGGACATTAATGAGACAAACTAGGCACAGTGTTCCCGAGTGCTACCCCTGGGGTGAGAAACTGTCAAAACCTAGACAATCTGGGCTGAAATTTGCTGGGGAATATTAATGGGGGCATTTTTCCCATCTGCAAAATGGGAATTATGCCATTAGCATCCTTTGAAAAGTGCATTGGCCATTCATGAGTTATTGATGGAACTGACTATATTTTACTGTCATGTATAGTGATTTCTGTGTTAGCACTTGAAATAGATGAAAATGAGTCCCTGAATCTATTACTTTAGCCACTGTGGTGAATTATGGCTATGTAAATGTTATGACTGTGTGCTGCTCCTTTAAGGCATATCTTTCTGTTGCACAGGGTGGATGTCACTTGTGTGACAAAATAAATGTAGCATGTAACGTGTAGCTCAGAAGATCACATACATTGTGCTCTCTCATGAAGAGTTTTCTTTTCTTTTCTTAAGTATATGACATTCAAACTCAATTTGGTTTATCATTCTGTGGCTCTGAAAAATGTAGCCAGGGATGGAAGCTGTGTTTCAATTTTGCAAAACAAAATGCTAAAGCTAGTGTGTTTTCAACCTAGATGCCATTAAACCCATCACATCAAAGTTTAGAGGCATTGCTTTACAATAACTAGTGTCTGAGTTGAAGGTCAAGGGTACTCAGCTTTATTCTTGACTTTGTTAACTCATTCACAAGTGACTTTAAGCAAGTCACTTCCCTTCTTCATGTCTTATGTTCCCCGTCTGTAAGATGAGGATATTGATAGTTATCCACTTTAGAAAAGTGTTTTGAGAGAAAACGGTACAGAATAGAAATGTTATGTTAAAATAATGCAATAGTGTACCTGAAATCTCTCTAGGTACTTATGTGCACCCAGCTGTTTCCAAGGCAAAATATTACTCTTTCAACAATGGATTTAGCCTTTCAGTATCTCTCTCTGATAGGAAAATATCACTCCAAGCATGAGTAAGAAACACACCCACAAGTACTGATTTGTTTGGGATTGCTAGCATGAGTTAGATTTACTCACATGGATATAAAGATATGTACACTACAGTCACTAAAATGGCACTAGATCTGTCTCTACAGCACCATGGTTTAGACACTTCTTACATCAATGGAAAAGGTTTTCCTATACGGACAATTACTCCAGCTCTTCAGGAGGTGATAGCTCTTAACCTAACTGTCTATAACTCGGAAGTTGGGTTGACCTGACCATGGCACTCAGGGCATGACATTTTTCATGACATTGCTCAGTTGATCTAATTTTTGTGTGCAGACCAGGCCTGAGTTTCAAAGGAATTAATTGGTTGAATTTTGAAAATACACAAGAGTAAGATCTTACATAAGATTACTTTGATGAGTAAGGAATACCAACACAAGTAGATGTTTATATGGTACTATTCATATGAGTAAAGAATTCCCATATGAGTAATGGTTTATCTGGGACTACTCAGCTTCTAGTTCTGCACTGAGGTCTCTGTAACTCTATGGTAAATAGGCTGAAAACCAGGACACCTGGGTTCTATTCCTGACTGACATTCTTTCTTTGTGAGACCTACATCAAATCACTTCCCTGCCTGTGCCTGTTTCCCCATCTGTAACATGGAGATATTGACATGAGAGAAGGGACATATTTTTAAATATATTTAGGTGCTGAAGAAAAGAGACAGGATCTCAGTGGTATTTTCATACAACCATTGTATCCTTAATGGCTCATCAGGATACTCCCTGAGACCATTCTACCTGGAAAATTCCTAAACATTAAGGAAACAATGGTTGTTCACACCCTCCCGTCTAATGACAGAAGTTAAAGTATGGATATAACATCAAATTCTTAACTTCTAATCGAAATAGAATTCCTAGACATAAACTATATAATCATTCCCAGCAAATTACTACCTTTCTATTGATACAAAACATGACATAGTTCCTATGGATTATAGCGTTTATGAGATATCCATTGAAAATAATATCATAAATGCTTCCCTAAATCCAGACAGTGTCACACACAGGACTCTGCCCTGCCAGGGTCCCTGTCCCCCTTTGCCCCATTGTACACAGGGGGTACTCCCCCCCACCACCGTGGACCTTCCCAAGGGCCCCCTAGCCCCACAAACTCGACCTAGAGCATCCAGTGTGGACGCTCTAGGTCGACTTTGTAATTTCCCCTTTAAGTCGACTTTAATTTTAAGTGTAGACACACTAAGTCGACTTAGTTAAAGTCGACTTAAAAGTGCAAGTGTAGACATAGCCTGTGATGCTAAACTAAGCCCCAGAAGACCTTGTTTCTATATCCTCCTTTCTGCTACTAATTGGCTGGGTGACCTTGGCCATGACTCAGTTTCTCCATCTGTAGGACAAAGTTAATGATACTTAGCTCCTTTGTAAAGTACTTTGAGATCAGTGGATGAAAGTGATTTTTTTTAAAGGTTTTCTTATTAAAATGGTCTGTATTTGAGTTAATTTAGAACAAATGAAAAGCTGCCTGTGCAGAAGCTCCTATTTTACCTTACTAAAGAGCAGGATCAGAATCAGGGCCTAGTTCCTAAATGTGCTGCTATCATTCTTTTGGTATAATCCCTTCGAAATCCCTGCCCGCAGAATAATTCCTCATTATATAGACTCATAGACTCATAGGCTATGTCTACACTTGCTAAAATTAGTTCAAATTAGTCAGTTCGAATTAAAGCCTTAGTTCTGAAGCCCTATTCGAACTTATTAGTTCAAATTAAGGAAGCCCTTAATTCAAATTAACTAAAGCCTAGTGTAGCCATGGCTTTAGTTTGTTTGAATTAAGCCTCCTTAATTCGAACTAACTTGCCAGTGTAGACATAGCCATAGACTTTAAAGTCAGAAGGGACCAGTACGATCATCTAGTCTGACCTCCTGCAAAATGCAGGCCTCAAGACCTCTCCCACCCACTCCAGCAATAGGCCACCAACCTATGACTGAGTTATTTACCTCCTTAAATCATGATTTAAGGACTTTAAGATATAGAGAATTCACCGGTAGGTCAGCCATGGCCTGTGCTACAGAGGAAGGAAAAGAAACCCCAGAGCCCAGGCCAATATTGATGACATGGTACCTGAACTGACAACCTGGTGTATTCTAAATATGGTTTGTGCCTGCACGTTAGCCTGGGATTCTCAAGGAGCCTAATGGAGTTAGGAACCCAACTCCCACTGGTGTTCTGTAGGAGCACAGTTCCTGGCCCTTTCTGCCCTTTTGAAAATCCCAGCTGAAATTTTCAAAAGTGGCGTATAATTTTGGATGCCCTCCTGGAACCACTTTGAAAAGAGGTGATTCACAAAAATTCCTGAACGATCCAGCACTCTGAAGATCAGGCCCCTTTTTCAGTGTCTCAATATGGGCTCCCAATAAGTGAGGTGCTAATACTCAATAGTTGTTTCTGAAAACCCAGGTCAATGTCACCTAATATTGCATCACTGTTGCCCATGGTCCAGGCTTCTCTGCCCAGATCTATCATCCTGATTTTCTGCAGTGGAGGAAGCATCACTAATTAAGCTGGTGCGCCCAGTTTGTCCCATCTTCCTTCCACCCATTTCTGTATATTAGGATATCTAACAGATATTAGGCCTATATGCCCATCTGGCAGTATGTCCTCTGGCAGTCTCTCCCCTCCTCGGGCATCATGGAATAGCTGCCCAGGTTTTCCCAGAATGCAGTGGCACACCCCCCCCACACCACTGCCTAAACACAGTACCAATGGTTAAAATGTGGATACAGAGTGCTTATGGTGACCATACAGTAGAAAGGGAGCTGCACACTGGTGAAGCATGAGCACAGTTTAATTAGTGTTAACTGTGATGTCAATTTAAAATTGGATTTGCCAAGTGGCCAAAGGGAGTTAAGCACCTAACAACATTTAAAAAATAACAGGGGCTGGACACTAAACTTCTTCAAGCCCCTTGGAAAAATTCTAGTTTTATTTATTGTCTTTCCATTGTGAACAAGTGTGAGACCTGACAATTCATCTTACATCAGAGATGGTATAAATTTTACTCTGCACCACTGCTGCCTGACTCTGTTCAAACAACAAGTTAGCTGTCCCCAGAGCCACTCAGCCTCAGAGAATACAACTTCAGCTTTGCAGTGAGCTTGCAAATGGGATCATTGCATTGGAAAAGTGATTCATATCTATACACCTTAGGTATATCCTAGAAGCCCATCACCTTGGTATCTAAGAACCTTCATAGCTAACTGATCTCGTGCCCATTTGGACATTTATTATCATAATATTATTGATCCATACTTTGTATTGTTTTATCCCTTTACAGCTAAGTCTGCTGATCAGCTAACAATGAAAAGAAGTTAAATTTAATGGGTCCCACTGGGCGTTGTTAAAAAGTCTTTGAATCATGAAAAAGAGTTTCAACTCCACACAGGTTGCAGGGGGATCATTAAAATTCAGTGGATTCGACTGATGTAACTACACTGGAATTCACCAAGTTACATTCAGGGTGAATTTGGCCCATTGCACTAAACACCCTAGAGACAGGAAGTGTTTGCTGAATTCTCAGTCATGCTTAAGACTGCGACTAACTTGATGTTAAATTATAACAACTCAATGAGACCTTGCAGGACTTATCAAACAGGAGGAACAAAACTTTCTGGATTAGCAGCTGGATTAATTGGCAGTGCCTCATGCAAGTCAATGGCACTTTCATCAGCAGAGGCTCTGGTCTCATTACAAGCAACAGAGTTGTGGATGACTTCATGCTCATGAAATGACTATCCTCACCACTCATCCCCACTAGGTCCCAAAGGAGCAAGCGGTGGAAATGTCTTTAGGACCAAGTTGTGCTTGCTCAGGAGAGACAAAACAGCAATTAACTCCAAAGGGCATCTAGAGGAATCCAGTCAGTCCTGTGTAAATATCAGGGGGGCAGATTTGTTCTGGGAGTAACTCCACTTTAGGCAATGGAATTACACCCTGGATAAATTTGGCTCTAGTGCAGTTAGCAGAAACATCGGGATAGTTAAGGGCTGCCCACTCAGGGAATGGGATACAATTTGTGGTTATGTCCATGTCACAATGGTTAAAAATCTGCCGCCTAGGATGCTTGTGACCAGTTCTGGATGCCAACAAAGGGCCAGCTTATGAATCCGTTGGTCACATTAGTGACTAGTTAGCTAAATGAATAGCCCCTCAGAAGCCAAAGGAGCTGTTAATAACAGTAACTGTTTGCCATTAGGAGAGAAGGAGTCACAGTCTGGCTTTTACTAAGCATTGCACTAATTAGCAATTTAAAGGCCCAGTTCTTCCTTCTTCACTCACATGAGGCAGTTCCTTACCCTGTGACTAGTCCCACTGATTTCTATAGGGCTACTCACTGAGTAAAACATTACATCTCACTTATCAGTCTTACATTAATTTAGGTGGGATGCCTGAACCAAGGTGTTAGCATAACCCACTCACTGCCCAATATTAAACAGTATTAACAAGGTTTGGTACACAGAGACCTCAGCTTGCTCAGTGCCATAGTGAACAAACCATTACCCCCCCAAAAAAGTGAGGGGGACACACACCAGTCAAAGTATCTGAAATATAAAGTGTGAAGTCAGGCTTTTATTTTAACAACATCCCTTGTTCCCTTTCCCTTTAGATGGAGAGAGAGAGAGAGAGATTTTTGAAGGAAAAAAGCCCCTTGTTTGACAGTTTCTTAGATGGTATCGAAAATGGTCATAGCCATCCTGTGGGGGAAAGAAGAAGTTAGTCGAGATGGGACGGAGCTGTCTTTACTGCTGTTGTGGTTACAGTCCAATCTGAATTTCATCCCAGGTGGTTTTGGGAATCCAGATGGAGCCAGTAGGTGGCAGTGTCATTTAGATCCCTTCCTTTGGTCCAGTCTAGTCAGGACATCTTTCAGGATCAGGATGAAGAAGGCCTGGGGTCCCAGGAAAAATATCAGTTTCTAGTAGCCAATTTCTATGCACAATCTCTTTCTGTAAAGACCCCAAAAGAGACTGGTAAATGGAATAGCCACTGCCCTCATTATTTTGTCTACCAATTAGGCCTTGTTTTCCATCCACCAATTTTGGTTCACTGATCTCTGGTTGCACAATTTTTGTTTACCAGGCATCGTCTTAATGAAGTTCTTGATTTAGGCCTTTTTGTTTGGACTTATTCAGTCTTTCTGTCTCTGTTTTGTACTTTTTCTCTTTGATATTTGTTGTTCAAGGTTATTATGGCATCTTATGAACTTTCATTCACTTCTGACAGTTAAACTCATGATTATTGTAAAATTGTAATCCCAAAGATCTGAAGAATCTGGTGCCAGAACCTAGTTCCTGGTTTTGGAGTCCAGCATGGAATGGATTATGGGCTGAGAGGGGGAAGGGTTCTTGTGGGCCAGTTAGTTCCCAGCTGAGCTGAGTGCCGATTTTATGGATGAATAGTTTATTGGCTGAAAAACCTTATTTTGGGTCATCCTAAACTCTTTGTGAATTTGTGCTGAATTTGCCAAATAGTTTTGTGATCCTAAGAATCACCATACTGAGTCAGATCAATGGTCCTTGTAACCAAGTATCCTGTCTTCCAACAATAGCCAAATGCTTTAAAGGGAATGAATTGAAGAGGACAACTATCGAGTGAGGTCATCCAGCATCTGGTAGTCAGAGACTTAGGGTCACTTACATCACCTTGCTTATTAGCTATTGATAGGCTTAATCTCCATGATTTTATCTAATTCTCATTTGAACCCAGTTGTATTTTTGGCCTTCACAGCATTCCCTGACAATAAGTTCCATGGGTTGACCGTGCAGTATATGAAGAGGTACTTCCTTTTGTTTGTTTTAAACCTTCTGCCTATTAACTTCATTGGGTGGCCTTGGCACCTGTATTATGTGAAGGGATTTATAACACTTCCTTATTCACTTTCTCCGCACCATTCATGACTCTGTAGACCTCCGTCATATGCCCCCTCAGTCATCACATTTCCAAGCTGAAAAGCCCCAGGCTTTTTTATCTGTTCTATACCATTAATCATTTGTGTTGCCCTTCTCTGTACCTTTTCCATTTCTGAAATATAGGGTGCTTTGTGGGTTTTTTTTTAATAAAGCAACCAGAACTGTACATAGTATTCAAGGTGTGGGTGTACCATGGATTTATATAGTGACATTATGATCTTGACTGTCATCTTCTTTAGCCCTTTCCTAATGGCTCATAACATTCTGAAAAATGACAATGCTCAAAAATGTCTAAGTGCCTAAAACCCACTGGGAGTTCAATTCCTAATGGGCTGTGGCATTTTTTTTACAATTGCACTAGGTACCCACATGCACCATTTAGTGCTTACATATCTTTGTAAACTAGCCTTAGACTGAAGTTTGTGACACTGCTAACAGTTGAAGCAGAGTGATTTGCATTTCTTGCAGTTTTCCATCCCGCTACAGGGACATTGTTTAAGCTGAAAAGAGACAGAGGAAGTTGTTTGTGCAACAAGGTGGATCCTGGGTTTTTGCTGCTATAGACCCTGCCATTCACTACATGACTCCTGGCTTCATTCCCAGTACCTGAGTTCAACCCTGCCTGCTCCCCAATTCCAGGCTAAGCTGCTTTGGCTTCTGACTTAGGGCTGACTCTCAGTTTTGGCTCTGACACCTGGCTCCTGACCTCAGACCCACCAATTGGCCTCTGCTTCCAGAATACAGTGCTGACTGCCAGCCCAGATTGCCCATATCACGGTCACTGGAACAGGTCTGCCACAGACCCTGCCAGTGTTCCTTTTATTTCAGAGACAGAGAGTGAAAGAACTCTATGGGAAATGGAGCTTACTTTGTACAGAAAATCCTGCCAGCCCTCCCAACGCTCCATTCGAAAGCAGAAGAAAAATCTGGAAATGGGACTTTTTTTGTGACAGAGTCATTTTGAAAAATTCCAAAGCCAGGGAGTCAGGCAGCTGGAGAGCACATTTGTCCACTTTTCCACCATGTGAACAGGCCAGGGATACCAATTTCCTTTGCAGCAGTGAAAGAAGGAAACCAAGGAGCTGTGCATCTCTTGGAGCCCTAGAAGCCAAACACCTGGGGCCCCCAGACACCTATATAACCACCAGAAGCACCACCAGGGATTGCAAGGAACCTAGCAGTGCAAGAACTGATCAGGCAACCTGGAGCCAAAAGGCATTGGGTAACCTGGCTGCCCACTTGGGATACTAACAGCCTAGAATAGTAACCAGACTGGGGAACAAGGCAAGTGACAGGTTTGGACATACTGGAGCTGGAGCAGCTCAGGGTGCTAGTCAAACAACAGCTGGTGAGCCAGTGATCTCAGGAAGTAAGTGAGCTAGGGAGCCCTGTGACCAGAACAGCTTGTCAGGCTGAGAACTAGGGGATCTGGGCAGGCCATTCCCCCCAACCCCACCCCATCCCATCTGCTGACCACCCAGCTTTCTGGCTGGTTTCCATCAAAAGGTTTGACAAAACCAACACATTCCTGTAGAATCTTTTGAGCTTCCGTTGAATTAGCATATTCCAATAGACAATTGCCTAAGATTCTAAAAGCAGAAGGAGAAAGAGGCTACTAGCACCTTCTGGAAGGAATGAGACCTAACCACTGTGTGCACATTGGCTATGTCTACACTAGAAAAAGTTTGGTTGACTTTGTTAAGTCAACTCGTCTTAACGGTTAGGTCGACCTAACCGGCGGTTCATACTAAGTCGACTTAATTAAAGTCCAGTGTGGACAGGGAGTAATTTAGGTCAACTTAAGGCTACTTAAGTAGACCTAAATTGCCATTGTAGACGTACCATTGTGTATGCATGGAAAGACAGTGAGTATGACATATCTGAGGCCCCAATGAAAGCCACTCCCACTGTAACTACTACACAGTCATTCATAGATTTTTAAGGCCAGAAGGGACTTTCACGAATCCTACATAACACAGGCCAAGGTATGATACCAATTTATTTCTGCTCTGAGCCCCGTAACTTCTGGACTAGAACATTCCTCTTAAAGGGTGCCTCTAAACTTGTAAATTAAGTCCACTTAAGCTTGCTTAAATTGACTTAATTTACTCTGCGTCTACACTACACTTTCCTTAAGTCGACTTAACTGAGCTGCGTAAGTCGACTTAAGGAAAATCAAGTCGACTTTGTTAAACCTCGTTTAAATTTGACTTTAGACTTAAGTCGACTTTCTAAAGTCGACTTAAGCCAGTGTAGACGTGGAGTAGCCCTAAGTCGACTGTAAGTCGATTTAGGGCTCTCCAGGACTCCCTGACTGCCCTCACTGCCAGGGGGGTGGCACAGGGAGAGCCTGGCATGCCCTCCCCCCACAGGGCAGGGCAGAGCCCTGGCCACCCTACCCCTATGCCCTGCCAGGGTCCCTGTCCCCCTTTGCCCCATTGTACCCAGGTACAATGGGGCAAAGACTGAGCCCCCTGGCACTTGGCAAAGGGTGCCCCCCCTGCCACCGTGGACCTGTCCAAGGTCCCCCTAGCCCCTACGAGTCAACCTAGGCGTCCAGTGTGGACGCTCTAAGTCGACTTTGTAGGGCACCCCCTAAGTCAACTTAAAATTTAAGTGTGGACATGCTAAGTCGACTTAACAAAGTCAACTTAAAGTCGACTTTAAGTCAACTTAGCTAAGTCAACCTAAATTTACAAGGGTAGACATAGCCAAAAAGACATGTAGGCTGGGGCTATGTCTACACTTATAAAAGTTAGTTCAAATTAGTTAATTCAAACTAACTAATTCAAACTAATTTTAATTAGTTCGAATTAACTTAATTCGAACTAGCGTGGCCCCACTTGAAAGCTAGTTTGAACTAGCCATGGCTATGCAGATTTTCAAGCCCCACACATCATTCTTGTGGCTGTTCTTTGAGCCATCTCTAATTTTTCAACATCATTTTTGAAGTGTGGGCAGAAAGCCAGGGCACTGTATGCAAGTTATTAGGATGACTTTCATTGTGATTTTGCTAATGATCATGTGCATGTCTGTTATGGACAGGGGAAAAAAAAAACAACAAAAGACACACAGACTAGAGAAGCATGGGAAATTACAGCAGGGTCCTCTGGTGTACACCCCAGAAATATTACATTAATGTTAATGAGAACCATGTGACTAAATCCATAGGTGGCTTTAGAAAGCTGAGCATAAAGCCCCAGTCCCCTCATTGTTCAGATTTAGTGCCCTTGAAGCTGTCTTTCAGAACCACAAAGATTTACGTCTTCTCTCTGGTAGTTGGGCAGTGGATACCGAGCAATCAAAATGCCCTAAGGCAGGCTATCAAAAGCCAAGCAAATTCTCTCCCTGGGATCTCAGAAGGCAAGTCTCTCTTTTCCACCCACATATTCATCCTTTGCATATTTCTCTCTTAGTATGTCTTCTGTTTATTTATTTATTTTGGCTGGAATCTCACAAAATGGTAAGGCAACACAGAGTCAGATTATTCTCTCAGTTACACAGACCCATCTCCACTGAAATTAACCATGTTTGGTGGTGGAACTCAGAGCCATGTTTATGGTATGTCCCACCATCCATTCAAAATAAAAGTGCTGATGCAAGAGTGCAACTAAGACTCTGCTTCCACTTACCTTGTCGTGAACCCAGCCTAACTCTACTGAAGTTAAAGCAAAGAGAGTCCTTTGGATTAAGTTAAAAGATTCTCTTTGAACTGGATTATTTTTGCATGAAGCCCAAACTGTATATTAGCACAACTCAGACTGATTCTCATTCTTACACTACAACTCCACTGAAATTAATCTGATTCAGAATTATCCTCACTGGTTCCAGTGGAGTTACTCCTGATTTGCACTGGCATGAGTGAGAAGAGATTCATGGGAACAGATAAATGTAATTCTGGAAGGCACTTCAAGAAGTTAGAAAATCCAGCTCTCTGCACTGAGGTGGGACTCAATCACCCTAGATCAACCCTGGAAGGTAATTGTCCAGCCCGTTCTTAGAAACTTCCAGCGACGAGAATTCCACAATATCCCTTGGAAGTCTTTTCCAGAATTTAACTCCCCTCAGAGTGAGGCTTGGTCTATAGTGCTGGCAGATATCAGCTAGAAGATTGTGTATCTCCTGTTGACTTCCTAACTTCTACTTACCACTGCATCCCCACTACACTGCTACAACAGGAAATGACCTCTGGTCAATGTAGCATTACTTTTCTTGCAAGGGTCGGTTAATGATGTCGACTTCCAGGTTTGATTGAGTGGATCTCCACTGCTGCTCAATCTATCCCACAGAATCAATCCTGCACTGCCAACAATGTTGCCAACAATGTAAATATAACCTGAGAAAACTTTTCCTAATATATAACCTCTGTCTCTCTTTCTGCAGATTATGCCCATTACTTCTTGTTCTACCTTCAGTGGATGTGAAGGAAAACTGATCACCATCCTCTTTACACCTTTAGCATATTTTAAGACCTTTATCAGGCATTCCCTCATCCTCTTTTTTACTAAAGTAAACATCCCAAGTCTGATTTTTAACCTACCACTTTGACTTCAGGAATTACTTCTGATTTACAGTAAGGTGAGTGAGAAGAGAAAGCTCCATCACCCTCCTGATTGACACCAAATTAAATGAAATAAGAATCAGCCACATTGAGTTCAGTAGAGCTTTTCCTGACAAATTTGTGTAAGAGGAGATTCAATTGCTTTGACTGGACTGAATTTACTCCTGATTCATGGTGAAGAGATTGAAATGGAACCATCCCCTCTGCTCCAGTGAACAGGAGTTAGCAGGGTAATTTTCCATATCATTGATTACCTTTGGGTGGTGGGGCGGTGGGGGGAGGGCTTGAAGGAAACTCCTTCCTTTTTAACATTATATACACTGTATTCTACTTTCCATGTGGGGGCCCTGAGCCAAGTGTCCAGAAGGTGAGTGTCAGACACTGGGTCAGAACAGGCTACAAGTTAAAAAGGATTAACGCCAGTTTAAGTGAGAGGAGAATCCACTGACATCATTGTAGCTTCTGATTAATACCAGGGTGAAAGTATATAGAATGACCCGCAGGGACCTAAAGAGAGTTACTCCCAGTATACATGGGGATGAGTAAAGAAGATTCAACCCCACTAAATTGCTTCTGATTTACATTAGTGTGAGTGACAGAAAAATTAGATCTTTTAACATTTAAGTGAAAGCTAGCAGTGAATGGGACATCAGAAGAACACACTGAAGACAGCAATTCTTGAGGTTCATTTTCAAACACAAACAAACTAAAATGCAATTTTTTTTCTTCACATTAATTTCTCGTGTCATGTACAGCTTACGTAGCCCAGTGGCAGGTGATCTACAAATACAGATTTTTATCTGTAAATGTCAGCAGACATCTATTTCACAGATTAAACCAATGCAATAATATTCTATTAATCAAAATTTACAGATAAACAATGTAAGAAAAATGTTGCCTGAGAAATTATAGTGTTATATTTATTTTGACATGTGAATTTGAGTTTTAATGGTTATAAAGCTGAAAATTTTGAATATCCATGCCTCTTATCACTAAATATTGTCTGAATCAGCCTACTGCATGATCCCTTCC
This sequence comes from Pelusios castaneus, assembly GCA_007922175.1. Classification (NCBI taxonomy): domain Eukaryota; kingdom Metazoa; phylum Chordata; order Testudines; family Pelomedusidae; genus Pelusios; species Pelusios castaneus. The sequence continues at coordinate 587,654 of ML686050.1, forward strand.
TAAGTTTCTAGAACTCTGAAAATTTAAATAAATAAAAATAAAAACATCCTTCAATTCCATCATTTTGCACAGCTGTGGAGATTTGAATTGATGACAGTAAAAAGACCACAAATAAACACTGATATTATCTGTTAAATTTATATAAAATATTTGAATTCTGCCAAGCCTACAAATACACCATGGATAGTACAGAAGCAATGATATAGGGAGACAGAAGTTTCAGCTTAGATAAATAGATATATCACTAGTTTCACATTATCCTTTTCTTTTTATGTGCATACTTTATATTTTAGCTAAAGCTAAAATTTGTCCATTGGCATCCAAATTCCATAGGCAGTTTTAAAATGTCAGCCTCTTATGTGCTCTTCCAGCTTGAGGATCCAATCCAGAGGATAGCCAGATTACCATGAGATACCTAAGGTATAATTCAGAACAGAGCTTTGGAACTGATAGATCAAAAGTGATGTAAGGTGACTGCTGAAGTTTTCAATCGGCTGCCTTTCAAGTCTATCCAGACTGAGATATTCAGTGATGGATGCCCATTCTCCTTCATTTTACAGTAAATGGAACGATCAAATGTCCTGAGTAGCTTTGAAAATCTGATACTTAATATAGCCGTAAAATTGACATCAGTGGTTTTATCATGGAGGAAAGAGAGTTTTCATGGAGCTACATCAATTTACACCAGCTGGGCATCTGGCGCATTTATTCTTTTGAAGTACTGGCCAATTTACAACTGGAGATCTGACTGATGCACAAAATATTTTTCCTTCTTGTACAGATGAGATACCCTACCTGGGGAAATCACAGCACTGTGACCAAATTCACATTCCTCGGCTTCTCTCATCACCATCACACACAAGTGATTCTCTGTGTCCTGTTCTTCTTTATCTACACCATCACACTGATGGGAAACAGCCTCATCATCCTTGTCACGGTGCTGGACTCTGCCCTCCATACCCCCATGTATTTCTTCCTCCGGAACTTGTCCTTCCTGGAGATCTGCTACACCTCGGTCACCTTACCCAAGATGCTGGTCAACTTTGTCTCAGAAGAAAGGACCATCTCCTTCATGGGTTGTGCCATTCAAATGTATTTCCTCATCTTCCTTGGCACGGCAGAATGCTACCTGCTGGCTGCCATGGCCTATGACCGCTACAGGGCCATCTGCTCCCCTCTGCATTATCCCATCATTATGAACCACAGAGCCTGCACACAAATGATTGTTGCCTGCTGGCTCTGTGGAATTCTAATGCCCATGGGCAACATTGTTTGGATCTTCTCTTTGTCCTACTGTGGGCCCAGCAAGATCAACCACTTCTTCTGCGACATCCACCCTGTACTGAAGCTGGCCTGTGGGGACACTTCCAGGATAGAGGTCTCCATTCTCTTCATCAGCATGTCAATCATTATTTTCCCCTGTCTCTTGGTGCTGGGGTCCTATGTCCTCATCCTTTCCACAGTCCTGAAGACCACTTCCTCAGAAGGAAGGCCCAAAGCTTTCTCCACCTGCTCCTCCCACCTCACTGTAGTCATCTTGTTCTATGGTTCTACCTGTGCCACGTACCTGCGGCCAAAGACCAGCCATGTGGGTGATGTGGACAGAGTGGTAGCACTGGTTTATACAGTCATCACCCCCATCTTAAATCCCTTGGTCTATAGCCTGAGGAATAAGGACGTGAAGGAGGCTATAAAGAGATTGAGAAAGAGGAAACTATTTTCATAAACTATGGGATTGCGCTGTGTTCAGGGTGTCCCATGAGAATCAGTCTATTTCAAAGAAAGAAAAAGCTCACAAACTTAAAGGTTTTGATACAATGAACTGTGTTAAGGAGGGAGATAGGGCCAGGTTGTTTTTTAAAAAGTTATTTGGACACCCTGTAGGATTTAAAAAAAAAAAAATCTAGGTGTGTAACATGTGAATTTCAATGAGTGTTAAGCACCAAGGGCTGGATTCACAAAGGGGCCTAAGCACCTAACAACCATGTGAGGCAAGTAAATCTCAGAATCAGGCTCTCCTTGAGATTCACAAAATATTATCCCAAACCCTGTAGGCATCTAAATTCACTCAGCACCTCAATGTTCACAGTAAAGCTTATTGGACACCTACATTTCAGCAGACTGCAGCCTCGCTCTGGGTGCCCCAGCACCTAAGCTCCAGAGAAGTGTACTAATGGGGGAACGGTAGAATTTCCTGCACCTAACACACCTGTGAAGCCTAGTGAACTGAGTCAGCTGACAGCTCATCTACTGTATCATGATCCCACAAGTCACCTCACACAAGACAGTTACCTGGAACTGGAGGAGAGTCTTCCTCAGTACTTTTAACCTAGTGGTTAGTCTCTCAGCAGAGTGGTGGGAGACCTCTGGTTCATGTCTCTCCTTGGCCCCTTGTGGGGGGAGAAGGAATTTAAATGGATCTCTGCTACCTTGCACACAAGTGCCTGGACCACTGGGATATTATGGGATATTGTTTTATGTATGTCCCTCAATCTCTCCTTTTGACACTGTTCCATGGTGGATTAAATAATGAGAATCATTGGGCCAGAAAGAAAGTGAGCATGCAAATGACTCTGGCCTAGTGGTTAGCACACTTATGGTGAAGGTGGAGGGGAGACTTGAACCAGAAATCTAAGTTCTAGGTTTAAACTTGTGAGGGAAGTCCTTAACCACTTCCTCTTCTTCACAAAAACAGCATTAGGCGCCTAACACCAATGGATGGGTTTGTATCTAGGATTCCAAAGCAGAAGTGTGTGTCAGCAGATCAAGGGAAGTCATTATTCGCCTCTATTTGGTGCTGGTGACACCACATTTAGAGAATGTTATCCAGTGTTGGGCCCCCCACTACAGAAAGGATTTGGATATATAGCAGAGGGTACAAGGGAGGACAATAAAAATGATTAGGGGGCTGGATCACATGACTTTTGAGAAGAGGCTGAGGGAACTAGACTTGCTTAATCTAAAAGAAGAATGAGGGGAGATTGGATACTGACCATCAACTACCTGAAAGGGGAGTTCCAGGGAGGATGAAGCTAGGCTAGGTTACTGGAGCCATTGGGGGTTTCCATAGTGATACATCGGAGGGTTGTTAAGTACTCAGGAAAACCTGTGTGTCTGCTGGCGGTCCTTACCAGACATACTGAATAAAGCTTAACAAGGGAACGCTGAAGCCTGTTATGACTACTGACCATTATTTAATCCTAATACATGACAGTTCTTAGTGGTAGTAGATGACAGAATTAGAAGTGATTGTCCCAGTTGGTTGCAGTGCGGGAGGTCTAGTTTGGATATTATGAAGAACTTTTTTCTCTAGGGCTATGTCTCCATTAGAAAAGTTGAAGATTTAATAAGGTAAACTTTAAGTCGACTTAAAATCGACCTTATCAAGTCAATTTAACTTTTCTAATGTAGACATAGTCCCTTTTTGACCTTATTAAATTGATATAACACTTTAATTCAACTTAATAAGGTTGATTTAGGCGCTAATCCCCATTCACACTGGCTTAAGTCAACCTATTAAAGTAGACTTAAGTGTTAACTCGACCTAAAACAAGGTGTTATTAAATCGACTTAACTTTTCCTTAAGTCAACTTAAGGAAATGCTTAAGTCGACTGAAGGAAAGCCCAGTGTGGACGCGGAGTAGTTTAGGTCGATTTAAGCCTCCTTAAATTGACCTAACTTGTAAGTGTAGATGCAGCCTAGGAGAGTGGTGAAGCACTGGAATTTGGTTACCTAGGGAGGTGGAAGAATTTCCATCCCTAGGGGTTCTTAAGGTCTTGCTGATCCAGCTCGGGAAAGGGGTTGGACTAGATGACCTCTTGAGGTCCTTTCCAACCCTCATCTTCTATATTTCTGGACCTTTCCCTGAAGCCTAGATTTAGGCATCTAAATCCCAGAGAAGGACAGGGATTGCTATACACCCCTCTCCTCAGCATCTCCCATCAACTAGTTTAGGTGACAAGCTGACTTTTGTGAATACGGTTCTTAGATACCTATCACTACCCAAATTCCAAAGGGGTAGCCGTGTTAGTCTATTGTAGAAAGACAACAGAGTCTTGTGGCACTTTTAAAGACTAACAGATTTATTAATTGCATGAGCTTTCGTGGGAGAAAATCCCACTTCGGAAGCGTCTGACGAAGTGGGATTTTCTCCCACAAAAGCTCATACGATTAATAAATCTGTTAGTCTTTAAAAGTGCCACAAGACTCTGTTGTCTATCACTACCCAGTCATTGAATAGGGAGCCTGGGCACCCATACTCAAGATTTGTGAACCTTGCAATTCTATAAGCAACTAACGGTTATGTATGGTGATCTGAGTACCAGAACACCTAATTCCCTTTGTGAATCTAGCCCCAAACCCTACTGATTTCAATGGAAGTTGGTACCTAAATAATTTTTAGAAGCCAGACCGTAGTGATTCTAAGTGCTGTCCACAAAATTATTGCTGAGGATGATTTCCCACAAATATCTTCAATAACCTTGCAGGTAGGAGGTCAGATCTAACACCAATAAATATTCATAGATGTTGAGGCCAGAACAGACAATTGCGATCATCCACTGTGCCCTCCTGCATAACGCTGGCAGAGAACTTTCTCAAAATAATTTCTAGACTAGTTCATTTCAGAGAAAAAAATCCAACTTGATTTAGAAATTGTCAGTGACGGAGAATCCACCACGACCCTTAGTAAAATGTTCCAATGTTTAATTACACTCACCATTAAAAATCTGAGTTATTTTCCACTCTGAAATCATTTACTTTCAACTTCCAGTTATTGACTAATGTTTTACCTTTGTCTGTTAGCCCATTGCCAAATAATTTGTTTAAAAAAGTATGTCTGAGATTTTCATAGTCGACTGGGGGATTTGATTGCTGAATTTTATTAACTATGGTGTGACAGATTTGGAGTTCCCTGTAATGATTTATGAACACTGTATCTTGACTAGGTTATTAAGAAATTTACTCCATGACTATATTGAGTTAATTCACTAGCAGGATTGTCCCGGAAATGCACCCTGGGACAGGGGTCAGGTTGGATCCTGATACACCTTCATTCCAACTTTTAGAAAATGCAAGTGTTATTCTCTGTGCAGCCCTGGCTCACCCACTTCTCTTAGGACTACTAGACTGGATTCCCCATGGGTCAATTGATCTGTCCATGAAAGAGGGGGATCAAAAGATTTGGGAGAGTTTAAAGAGATACACAATCCCCCTAAGAGACACAAATTAGTGAGCTAAAGAGATGCTAGTGCTTGCTATGGGCTAAGCAAACTTTAATTTGGCCCCCTTGTGCATATGTGTTATGATACAATCTTTAATTACATGATCACAGCAACATTGTACAGCGCCTGGCATAATGGTGGCCCTAACTTTTGATTGACGTCTCTTCACCCTTTGCACTAGCGAAATGAACAATAAAAGTGTCATTCATCCCTATGCAGAAAGGAAGCAAAAAGTCCTAGGCACCATTTAAACCCCACCTGACCCTTACAAAATAAGACATAAATGGTGCATATGCCAATACTGGATTTCCTCCTAATGGAACCGTACAAATGGACATCTCTGCACATAAATCAGAGATGCTGATGCAAATGATTAAATGTCTATAAAACATGACCAATGAGAGAAGATTGAAGACATTGGAATAATTTAGTCTGGGGAAGAGAAGACTGAGGGAAGACATGGTAATAGGTTTCAAGTGCATAAAAGATTGTTACAAGGAGGAGAGGAAAATATGTTCTCCTTCATGTCTGAGGACAGGACAAGAAGCAGTGGACTTAAGCTGCTGCAAAACTGGCTTAGGCTGGATGTTAGGAAATGCTTCCTAGTTGTCATGTTGGTTACGCACTGGAATAAATTACCTAGGGAGATTGTGTAATCTCTGTCATTGGAGGGTTTTAAGAGCAGATTAGCTAAACACCTGTCAGGAATAGTTTAGACAATAATTAAACCTGCCTTGAATGAAGGGGGCTGGACTAGTTAATTTCACAAGGTCCCTTCCAGTCTTATGATTTGGTATAGACAGGTGTACGTGACAGCAAGTTTTAGTCCCTTCTAATGCAACCGATGCTCAGGCCCAAAGCTGGAGAATGAAAATGTGTCAGAGGGTTACACTTACCATCCTGTATGTGTAGTTACAAGAAGACATTTTCCCTGCATGGGATTCAACGTGCAGGGAATTAGTTAGCGGTGCCATTTTAGCACGTCTGGGGTGAGAATCTCAGCTAGCATGAGAAGATACGGCTCTATAGTGAAAGTCAAACCCATTGATTTCCATGTCACTGCACTGATTTACACTTGGTGACGATCTGGCCTCATTTGGTACCAATGGAACTCTGCTGTTTTACACCAGCTGAGGATCTGCTCTTTTGGCTGCTGTGGATGCAGGAATTTACACCCATTAGGGGTCAGGTCTACTGAGTTCAATTCAACCACCTAAATTGAAAGCAGCTGGACACACACTCCAGTATGTGATGTTAGACACTGAAACATATCTGCCTTGTTTAAATTAATTCTCCAGAAGTGTCCAATGTGCCTTGGGGATAAGTTCCCAGAAGCCACAAGATAGAGTTGAAAGATACCTTTGTTCTGGAGGAAGATCAGAAACCTCCTGTTTTTGATTGGACACATTGACAATTATCTATTTATAAGAGCCCTTTAGACTGGGATGTGGTTACATCTGCTCACAAATCTTTGAAAGGCTGGCACAAAACTACTACTTTTCCTAAGGTAAGTGGAAATATATTAGAGGCAGGAACAGATTACACCTAGAACTGCAGGGAAAGAAAGCATATTGCAAAACGTCTTTAATTATTTGCAAAAAGGAATCATTGGGAAAATATGATCTGTCAATTAGAAATCATACATATCTCTCCTCATAGATAGATAGATAGATAGATAGATAGATAGATAGATAGATAGATAGATAGATAGATAGATAGATAGATAGATAGATCAGGTGGATGAGGTAATATCTTTTTTTTTTTTGGACCACCTTTTGTTGGTGAAAGAGTTTTGAGCTACACAGAGCTCTTCTTCAGGTGTGGGAAAGAAATATAGATACTCGTTTTCTAAGCTTGTTTACTCCTGTACAGGTTTCCATCTGAGGTCAGTTTTGGTGGTGTTTATTCTTTCTGTACATGTACACAAATCCAATAGCCAATGTACCATGATGAATCAATAGCATGTAAATGTGCAGGATCAATAAAGCTTAAAATTCTCCACCCTGTGCTATGCAGGTGGTTCAATTAGATGATACAATGAGCTCTTTTGTACTGAACATCTTATGAAACTATGATGAGTTATTTAATTTGGTAACTTCCAGCTGGCTGATGGTCATTGATACAAGTCTATCTGATGTAACTTACTGATGAGGGATGTACCTTTATACTTTAAGCTACTGAGGCACTGAATATATGCATTATTTTTATGGGATCTATGGATATTTCAGCTTGATTTCACTGGGAAATGCAGTAAAATGAAGATGCTAAAAGTCTGGATTTTAGGAGATCTGAGCCCAGATTTTACTGTCTGTTAAACCAACACAAAGCCACAAAACTTCCATTGACTTTGGCAGAGTGGAACCAGGTTTACACCAGTTAACTGACAGTATAATCTCATTCCACTCACTGTATGACCTCAAGCAATCTCTCTGATTCTCATTCTCCCACCTGCAGAAAAAATATCTAGCTAGCTAGCTAGCTAGCTAGTTATCTAGCTATCTATCTCAATGCATATCACCATGGTAAAACACCCACCCTGCATAGTATATGGCAATATCTGGATAAACAATGCTTATTTAATTATTAAAGTTGAAATTTTCAAAGCCATTTTCAGATTTTCATTGTATGCAAAAGGAAAAGGGTGGTGTTACAACAGGGGCCTAGGCAGCAGGAGAGCTAAGATTTTCAAAAGAAGTACATCTGATTCAGTGCCTAATTAACTTATTCACCAATTTTTAAAGATATTTAGAGAGCTTCTTGGATTTTAAAAACATCTAGACACCCATCCCCCATAGTATTAGTGCCTAAGTACTTTTACCCTAACCCTTTAAAAATCTAGCCCTTAGTAGTTGTTGGGTTTGTTTGTCTTTTTGTTTTAACAACTCCAGTCAGAATGTTTCTGATTCAGCTTCTCATTTGTAAACTAGGTGTAAAAATATCACCTCCTTTCTCCCACTCTTTGCCTTTCTTGTCTACTTAAGCAGTAGGATCTTTTGGTCTGAGACTACCTCTTTCATATGTCTGTATAGAACCTCACTCTATATTATTAATAATTATACCGTGCTCTGACAGATCATTTTTTCAATCTGATTCAATGTGCTATACAGAGGAGGTCAGTATTCGCCTGATTTTACAGATGAATGAGACATAGAGCAGTGAAGGGACTGGCCAAAGCTTTCAGCAGAGACAGGACTAGAGGCTACGCCTCCTGACTCCCCAGCCTGAATTCCAGCCACAGAGACTGAACCTGGGGTTAGTGTCTAGGTTCTGAAACTAAACACGTAATAAAGTAAAATAAAATAACTGTAACACCATCTCCAGGAGAAATTAGTGAGGAAAATAAAGAATCTGGTTTCCATTTGCTCTGTGCTGTATAGTGATTCATATTTCATCCCCTTGCAGGTAGAAGGTGCAGAAGAAATGACAAGAGGGAACGACACTGCTATAATAGAATTCACACTCTTGGGGCTCTCTCACCAGCTTGAGCTGCAGCCCCTACTCTTCCTCGCCTTCCTCACCATCTACATCCTCATACTGATGGGGAATGCTCTGGTTATCATTGCCACAGTGTCTGACTCTGTCCTCCACACCCCCATGTACTTCTTCCTCAGGAACTTGGCTTTTCTAGAGATCTGCTACACTTCGGTAACCATCCCTAAGATGCTGGCCAACCTCCTATTGGAGAAGAATACCATCTCTTTCTCTAGCTGTGCCATCCAGATGTATTTCTTCCTCTTCTTTGGCACAGTGCTGTGTTACCTACTGGCCATCATGTCTTACGACCGTTACATAGCAGTCTGCAACCCTTTGCACTACACGGCCCTCATGAGCAAGAGGGTCTGCCTCCTACTGATCTCAGTGTGCTGGGTCACTGGCATGTCTGTGTCCATTGGGCAAACGGCTCTGATATTCAGCATGCCTTTCTGTGGCTCCAACATCATCAACCACTTCTTCTGTGATGTACCACCCCTGGTGAAGCTGCTCTGCCCAGACTCCTATGTGACTGATGTGGAGAAAGTTCTAATGAGCGTGCTGGTCATCATCATTCCTTTTGTATTCATCCTAGTCTCTTATGTTCACATCATTGCAACCATCTTGAGGATCCCATCATTGGAAGGGAAGCAGAAGGCCATCAGCACATGTTCTTCCCACCTTGTCTCCGTTTCTCTGTTCTATGGCAGTGCTATGTTTATGTACCTGAGACCCAACTCCACATACACACCAGGCATGAATAAACTGCTCTCTCTGCTCTACACGGTGACCCCTGCCATGCTCAATCCTGTCATCTACAGTCTGAGGAACCAGCAGGTGAAAGGGGCACTGAGGAAAATGATGAACCGATACGCTGCTTCTCAAAACAAATGGCTGTGTTTTATTAGGAGCCACTGGTGATTGAAGGACTGACTTTGCTCTTGGTTACGTTGGTATACATCAGGAGTAATGTCACTGATGTTCCTGGTCCTTCTTTGCCTCTTCCTCTAGTGTAAATCAGGAGTAACTACACTGAAGTCAATGTGTCTGATTCTCTGCTTACTCACTGAGTGTAAGTCAGGGGTAACGTCATTAAATTCACTCGACTTACACATAATTGCAAATCAAGAGTCACTTCTTTTCACTACAGTGGAGTTATCCCAGTGTGAATCAGGAGCAACTCCATTAATTTCAATGGGGTTATTTTATATTAAATCAGAAGGGATTGTTTGTTTTACAGCCCAGCAAACTATAAATCAGAAATAATCTCAATTGAGTCAATAAGGGTTAGAGTAAATGTGATATAATGAAACTGGATTCTAGGAGTATTCTCAAAGTGAATAGACTTTATATTTATTTTTCATTGGAAGAGATCCTACTCTCAGTTACACTAGTGCAAAACCAGTGTGTTACAATTGTAGTCCCTGAATTACTCCCAATTTATTCCAGTGTCAATGAGAGAAGAATCTGGCTTGCTGTTGGTCTGGTTTACTCCTAAGTAGAGCAAGGAATTTGGTTCAAGAAGTAAATATAGCTGAACTGCTTAATTATAGTGACATAATACAATAAAATTTAACATTAAAAGGAGTATTGTAAGAAAGACATGAGAAGTAATTCTTCTGCAGTACTCTGCACTGATTAGGCCTCAACTAGAGTATTGTGTCCAGTGCTGGGTGCCTCATTTCAGGAAAGATGTGGACAAATTGGAGAAAGTACAGAGAAGAGCAACACAAATGATTAAAGGTCTGGTATATTTGATTTATGAGGGGAGATTGAAAGAGATGGGTTTGTTTAGTCTGGAAAAGAGAAAACAGAGAGGGGACACGATAGTAGCTTTGAAGTACCTAAAAGGTTGTCACGAGGAGGACAGAGAAAAATTGTTCTCCTTAACCACTGATGATAGGACAAGAAGTAGTGGGCTTAAATTACGGCAAGGAAGGTTTAGGTTGAACTTTAAGAAAAAATTCCTAACTGTCAGGGTTAACCACTGGAATAAGTTTCCTAGGCAGGTTGTGGAATCTACATCATTGGAAGTTTATAAGAGCAGGTTAGACAAGCATCTGTCAGGGATGGTTTAAGATGATACTTGGTCCTGCTATGAATGCAGGGGACTGGACTTGATGACCTCGCATGGTTGCTTCTATGGCTATGTCTACACTAACAATTTAGGTTGATTTAAGAATGCTTAAATCAACCTAAATTACTCCATGTCCACACCGGACTTTCATTAAGTTGACTTAAGGGCGTCCTTAAGTCGATTTAATAACTATCGCCTGTTAGGTTAACTTAAGGTCAAAGTCAACCTCATTAAGACGACTTAACAACGGTGTGGATGCCCTAGGTTGACTTAATTCCTCAAGGAACCTCCAAGGCGGGACCCCGGCAGCTCCCTTCCTGCCCAGACCCACGCGGGTCCCAGCAAGAAGAGAGCCATGGCTCCTTTCTCCCTGGGGATGTGGGGGTCCTGGCAACAACGAAGTGTGGTTCCCTTCTTGCCAGGACCTGCAGCTCCTGGGGAGAAAGGAGCCACGGCTCCCTTCTCAGCGGGGAGCCAAGGGTCTCTCTAAACTTGAAATGTTAAGTCAACTTAACTTTTTAAGTGTAGACATAGCCTATGATTCTCTGATCCCAGGTGAGGGGGATACCAAAGCAACCCACTTTGATAGCATTTAATTTCAGAAAGGAGAACTACACAAAAAAGAGGAAGTTATATAAACAAATTAAAAAGTACTGTCCCCAAAGTAAAATCACTGCAAGCTACATGGAAACTTTTTTAAAGACACCATAATAGAGGCTCAATTTAAATGTACACCCAAATTTTAAAACAAAACATTGTATTAGGACCAAAAAAGTGCCTCAATAGATAAAACAAAGTAAAAGAAACAGTTAGAAGCAAAAAAAATGCATCCTTTAAAAAGTGGAAGTTAAATATGATTGAGGAAAATCGAAAAGAGCATAAACTCCGGCAAGTGAAGTTTAAAAATATAATTAGGCAAGCCAAAAGAACTTGAAGAACAGCTAGCCAAAGACTCATATTTAAAAAAAAAAAAAAAAAAAAAAGTACATCAGAAGCAGAAAACCCACTAAACAACTGAGATTGTAAAGGATATTTCAGAGAAACTAAATAACTTCTTTGCACTGGTCTTTATAACTGAGGGTTGTGAGAGAGATTCCCAAACCTGAGCCATTCTTCTTAAGTGACAAATCTGAGGAACTGTCCCAGATTGAGGTGTCATTGGAGAAGAGTTTAGAACAAGCTAAATCCAAAGCAAACGCCAAAGGGATCTCACAAAACCGGGTGACTGGGCAATAAAATAGCAGATCAAATTCAATATTATAAATCAAAAGGAATGTACTTTGGATAACATAATCCCAACTATACATATAAAATGATGGTGTCTAAATTAGCTGTACCACTCAAGAAAGAGATCTTAATGTCATTGTGAATAGTTCTTTGAAAACATCCACTCAGTGCACAATGGCAGTCAAAAAAGCAGACAAAATGTTGAGAATCTCTAGGAAAGGAATAGATAGATAATAAGAGAGAAAACATGAGCTTGCCCTTTATAAATCCATGGTATAGCCAAATCTTGAATACTGCACGCAGATCTGGTCTCTCCATCTCAAAAAAGAAATACTGGAAATGGAAAAGGTACAGAAAAGGGCAACAAAAATAATTAAGGATATGGAAAAGTTTCCATTAAGAGAAGAGATTAATAAAACTGGGATTTTTCAGCTTGGAAAAGACATGACTAAGCGAGGATCTGATAGAGGTCTTTGAAATTATGACCAGTGTGGAGAAAGTAGATAAGAAAGCATTAATTACTCCTTCTCATAACACAAGAACTAGAAGTCACTAAATTAAATTTATAGGCAGCAGGTTTAAAATCAACAAAAGGAAGTATTTCTCTACACAACACACAGTCAGCCTGTGAACCTCCTTGCCAGAGGGTGTTATAAAGGCCAAGACTTTAACAGGGTTAAAAAAAGAACTATATAAATCCATGGAGGATAAATCCATAAAAATGGATTTAAACCAGGATATTCAGAGATTGCTGTTTGCTGAAAACTGAGAATGTCCAATGAGATGGAACACTTAGGGTAGGTCTACACTGGCAAGTTAGGTCAACTTAAGGAGGCTTAAGTCAACCTAAACAAAGCCACGTCCACACTGGGCTTTTATTAAGTCAACTTAGCCCTTCCTTAAATTGACTTAATAAGAGCTTAAGTTAACTTAATAACACCTCCTCTGAGGTCGACTTAAGCCTTAAATCACCTTCTTAAGTCACCTTAAAGCCAGTGTGGATGGGGATTAATGCTGAGTCGACCATATTAAGTCGACAAAGTATTGCCACTCTGTTAGGTCGACTTAATAAGGTCGACTTAACTTTGCCATTGTAGAGATAGCCTTAATGATTAGTGGTTCTAGTTTCCCTCTGAAGCACCTGTCATTGGCTATTGTCAGAAAACAGGATATTGGGCTAGATGGACAATTGGCCAGTAAGGCCATTCTTATGTTATAATTGTTCCTTATTTCCAGAAGCCAATAATGAGGCAAGTCCAGTGCAAGGAACAAAGATTAAGAGTCTGAAGCCCCTCCCACTTATGTTTCATACAATTGCAAACATCATCAATGTAAAATGTTTTATTCTTGATTTCCAGTTAATGAGATCAGAATTAGATCTCAAAATTATACAGCCTGATTCTGACCTTGAAAATACATAAATACAGAGATTTTCAGTAGTGCAGTAGCTATATTGGTCATGGGATCTTATAGAAACACATCCGGGAGAGGATATATTTTGTTAGACTGGCTTCTGCATGGTGAGAGAGACAATCTTTCAGGCTGGCACACTTCATTTTTTCGGGTCAGGGTACTGTTATGTTTGACTGACATCATGTTATGGAGTTCACATTTCAAAGGGCAAAATATGACATATTCCATTATTGTTTGCAGTGTTGTAGCTGTGTTGGTCCCAGGATATTAGAGAGACAAGGTAGGTGAGGCAGTTTCTTCATTCGCTTCTTCAGGTCTGCATGGTTCAAAAGCCTTTCTCTTTTACCAGCAGAAGTTCATCCAGTAACAAATATAGAATACCTGTTTATCATTTGCACGAAGGTAACAGTTACGCACCTCTGACAGATTAAAGGGATTGCAAAATTATAGGTACTTCTATTTTACGACCCCTTTCCTCCTAGAAAGGTATAAAGGGGATTTATTCTGTGAATGAGAACTAGGCCCAGAGTAACTCAGTTAAACTCAATAGGTGAAATTCTGCTTCCTTTTAAACAAATGTCATCCAGGAGTAACTTCATTGATGTAGTATAAACCCAGTTTAGGTGGAGGGATAGTCAGACTAACTGGCTTGACACAAATCCAAGTATGAACACAATCTGACCTTGTCCAATATTCTGAAGAGCTAAAAATCTAAAAACTTGTAACTTATTTTATTATTTTTATCAAATACATCTTTTAACCCCCGTTGCCTCTTTTAAAAATTAAATTAAATTGCCAAATATATTCCTCAATAATCTTCTTTACATGTAGAGCTATATGAGTGAGAGTCTCAGAAGAATCAAAGGGAGTTGGGAGCTAAATCTGGACTGAAATTTGAAGATCTCAGCCTAAGTGGTACAGATCTCTGTTTTTGAGTGTTCCAGCTGTTGGCCCATAGTAGGGATATCATACTACACTTATAATTCATGATGCTGTGTGATACAGGTTGAATTAATAGAGAACTCAGGTACATGAATCTGACTGATAGTGGGATTTATAAAAGCATCCAAGAGATTTTACATACAAAAGTCTCATTGAAAGTCAATGGGACTTGAGCATCTAAATCTCTTAGGTCAAAATTTACAAAGATATTATTATAGATTATAAAGTCAGAAGGACCGCTGTGATCATATAGTCTGACTTTCTGTACTACACAGGCCAGAGAAAACCCCTGGATTAATTCCTGTTTGAATTAGAACAGATCTTTTAAGGGGGAAAAATCCAATGTTAATTAAAAAATTTCTGGGGATGGAGTATACACCATAAACTGTGGTAAACTGTCTCAAAGGTTAATTACTCTCTCTGTTTAGCATAGGTCACAAAGGTACAGACAGGCAGGATGTGGGATTTTCAAGAGTCAAAGCAGGTTAGATCCCTGTCTCCCATCGATAACAAAATTGAAAATCTCAATAGGTGCCTATCTGAAGCTTTAAACACCTAATAGTTATGAAAATCTGGCCTTTAGACATTTTTTTAAAATCCTGTTGAGTTGCTTCTTCAGAGGTCTGGTCATATGGGTAGGGAATATGGGTGACCACTCAGGACCCTGTGTTCAGAAGGGTATCATGGAATAGAGGCAAAGAACAGGCCTGAGGTGTGAGCTACAGAAGGCAACTAAGAACACTAGAGAAGAGAAAGACAGCAGGGCCTAAGGCTAATGGGGAATGGGATGGAGAACCTGCGGAGTCAGTGGGGCCCAGGAGCATGAGGGAATGGGTGGGGAAGCAACAGAGGAATGGAGTGCCAAAATAGAAGTTTTCCCAAGGCACCATTTTCCCAAAAGCTGGCCCTGCCTCTTCTTTACATGGGACAATCCCACAAAGGAAGAACAGATCCTGTGGCCTACAGGAATGGATCTGAATGCAAATTCTTTCTGTTTCAGAAGTTACTTGGGTCTTGGAAAATGATGAGGCCTAAGCTGCTTTGAAGTTAACTTCTATATAACACAGAGATTAGAAGGAAGCATGATCACAAAGACACAGAGACACAGAGCATCAGAAATATTTAGGCACCTAACACCCATTGAAATCACTGGAAGTTAGGCACTTCATTATTTTTGAAGAATTGGGTCTAAATCTCTGGCTATGTTTACACTTGAAAAGTTAAGTTGACTCTGTTAAGTCGACAACTTTTCAAGGGTAGACGCAGCAGAGATCCATGGCTCCCCGCTGAGAAAGGACCCATGATCCCTTCTGCCAGGAAGCCTTGGGTCCCTCCAAGAAGGGAGCAGAGGCTTCCTTCTTTCTGGGACCCCCGCGGGTCCTGGCAAGAAGGGAGCCATGGCTCCTTTCTCCCTGGGACCCGCGGGTCCCGGCAAAAAAGGTCCTACACGGGTCCCAGGGAGAAAGAAGCCATGGCTCCCTTTTTGCCAGGACAACTGTGAGTCCCGGGGAGAAAGAAGTCACAAGTCCCTTCTCATCAGGACCCGCACAGTCCTGAGGAGAAAGGAGCTGCAGCTCCCATGGAGAAAGGAGTCACAGTTCCCTTCTTGCCAGGACCTGCTGGATGAGGGGGAGAAAGGAGTGCAGCTTCCTTCTCGCCTCGCCCTAGGTCAACTTATAGAATAAGTCAACTTAGGATGGCCACACGGTCTTTAGATTGACTTAATGAATCGACTTAATTGTTAAGTTGACCTAAAGAGTAGTAATTATTTAGTCAACCTAAGGAACTGCTTAAGTCGATTTAATGAAAACCAGGTGTGGACGAGGCTGTTTAAGTTGATTTAAGCTTCCTTAAGTCAACTTAATTTGCTAGTGTAGACATAGTATCTGTGCTCCAGTGGGAAACATTTCTCAGGTCTTTGGGCACTATAGAAGTTGCTGTTCCTACACAGGCCATAGCTTTGTATCACTCAGGTTAGAACTTGGGGTTGATAGGACCAGGAGCATCAATTTATTACTGTGGTCTCCAGCATGTGTTCATGGGAAAACAGGCACCAGGAGTTCAAAGACGGCTTTCATCCACTTCCTCACATTCCATAAAAGCTTAGCCCTTATATGGATGCAGAGTGGGTCTGTAATGGTTGCATGGAAAATTTCAATTATTCTCACTAATGTCCTTAAGAAGAGCCGAGGATTGTGTTTTATGCATCTGAGAAGTGCAAGACTTGGGAAAAAAATATGGTGGAGCCAGAGTTCATGTAGGTATAGGAACTACCTTATGGCAACTGAAGTCAATGGGACTTGGGTCAATGGTAACATTATGAATACAACTGGCTGAAAAGTTTTCAGAGTTTTCTCCGTGGAAAATTTCACTCAAAACCAAATAATTTTTAAGTCAATTAATTTTAGCAGAAAATTTGACTTTTCATCAAAAAACACCCAAACCAATTTTTAGATGAAAATTGCCAAAGATCAGAACAATTGCTGAAGACTGAAAATTTTTCAGCTCTTCAATGAAAAACAAAAGTTTTTGAGGAAAACAGACGTTTTCCATGAAAATTTTCATTTAGTCTAAAACTTAACTTTCTAACCAAAAAAATAAGTTCATTGAAAACTTTTGAACCATTTCTGATCCAGAGCTTCTCAGTATCATGAAGATTGGCAAGAGCAGATTTTCTTTTAAAAAAAAAATCACAAATAATATTGATGTTTATTTTTAAGCATTCCCCCCCTATTTATCTATTTAAATTTCCACAGTAGTGCAAATTTCCCTGATTTTTGTCATTTATATTTTCAATACTATAGGAAATCATGAGGGTCACACAATAGTGGGTGTGGCCCAATCATAGTTATGCAATGACAATAGCCAATCTGATCAAAAAAATATAAAGTTCTATAAATTAAAATACAAATTATGAAATCCACATCACAAAATACACAAAGTAAATATCCTTAAATCAAGCTCTAATAAATTCTAAAGCAGTTATTTTTCCTATGTTGCCTCACAGTACATTTCAATTATCCATCAATAGAAATATTTTTCCTTGGTTTGTTTGTGTATTGTGAAATCGACATTTACCAATAAACATCTAATCTAAGTACAACACAAACTCAGCTATGATTTTGATGCATCAATGCATAGTCCCATCCTCCACCTACTGAAGTCAGTGAAACTTAGCCAGTGATAGCATCATGAGGCAGTTGATATAACCTTTTAGTGGTTCATCTGTACCCATAATCCATTCATCTCTGAATTTTCTTCTCAGCTAGTGAATTGCTTGAGCACCAGCTGCTTGGCCTCTGGTGCATTTTCAACTTGCCATTGTGAATTCTTCAAGCTAGACAGGTCTAGGGTTCTGGTGTTGAGAGGAGCTGAATGAGACCAAGCAAGCTACATTTTTGTACCTAATCCAAAGTCCATTAAAGTTTATAGGGGTTCCTCTATTGATCTAAAAGGGCGGGTCAGTCCTTTATCTGGTCACACTGGAAGTGTGGGTGGCTCCCAGTTAGTGAAAGCAACTAAGGCTATGTTTACACTTGTTAATTTAAGTCGATTTAGCATGTCTACACTCGTGCTTTAGCATGTCCACACTGTTCTACAGCTTTTGCCAGCTGACTCAGTGAGAAACTGGGGGAAAGCGAGCAGAATATCCACAATCATTAATTTCAAAATGAAAAATATTGGCAAAAAAACCCAGTTTTAATTAAACCTTATTTTCCAAAGAAAAAATTATCATCATTTATTTTCAGCCTTATTTATGGTTTGACGAGTCACGGATTTTGTGGATTTGTTTTCTGTTCTAAGGCACATAAACTTTATGCCAGATCTCTTCCTGGACAGTGTAGGTCCCTTGGTGTGCTGAGATAGCCATAGTAGCCAGCAATTTAGGAAGGGATAGATCCAAGGTTCAATCCACTCTACACCAGCTCCTACCACTTACCCTGATGACATGTTGCAGCCCCACTGGGGTTGTATTCCCTTCGACCTCATGACCTGGATAACTGGAAAAAGGAAGCATGTATCCTTCCTCTCAGTTCTTTGCACCTTGTATTCATGACACTTTCTCGCCAGGTTAACAGCCTCTTGGCTTCAATGGGACATTTTCCAGGATAAGGTGCATTTCAGTATAAAGTCATCTTATAAAAAAGCTTATAACTCCCACTATCCTTTCTGACATATAGGTTGAATTTCTCTAAGCTCTGTAAAGTGTTTGGATTCCTAGATCCTATTAGCTCAGCTTCAGTATCTTTTATTTTTACAGGATCTCAATGTTGCATAATGTAATTCCCCTTGAAAAGCAGAGAGAATCTCCATTGTTAGCCCACAGGGCCTGGTGCTGGCATGACTCCTTCCCTGTTAGAGGAGCAACTCTGGATTTTCCCTGATGTAACTGAAATCACGATCTGCCTCACTGAATGGTGCCTTTCAAAATTTAGAAAAATGGA
Source organism: Pelusios castaneus (assembly GCA_007922175.1). Lineage (NCBI taxonomy): Eukaryota > Metazoa > Chordata > Testudines > Pelomedusidae > Pelusios > Pelusios castaneus. The sequence goes on from ML686050.1 coordinate 606,452, forward strand.
AAAGCCTCCGTAGATGAAGTAGAAAATCATGGTGCCTGAGTACATTTTTTTTGAGTTAATCTCCTGAGCGCCCCTTTCACCTCCTTGTTCCTCAGGCTGTAGATGATGGGATTTAGTATGGGGGTCACAACAGAATACAGCAGAGCAATGAGTTTGTCACCATTTGGCGAGTGGCTGGATTTGGGTTTTAGGTACATGGCACAGGCTGTCCCATAGAACAGCGTCACCACCAGTAGATGTGAAGAGCAGGTGGAGAAGGTTTTCTGCCTACCCTCAGCAGATGGCATCTTCAGGATGGTGGAGATGATACCAGTGTAGGATGCAAGGATGAATATGAATGGCAGCAGGACAAAGAAGAAGGCAACCAGAAGAATGGCAATTTCAGTCCTGTGGGTGTCGCCGCAGGCCAGTTCCATCACCGGGGGAACATCGCAGAAGAAATGGTTGATTTCATTAGTGCCACAGAAGGGTAAGGTGAATATGGAAGCAATATGACCCATTAACACCAGCAGGTTGGTGACCCAAGAAGCAGACGCAAGCCCGGAATAAACCCTTTGATTCATAAGGACTGGGTAACGGAGAGGGTGGCATATAGCAATGTATCGATCGTAAGCCATCACAGCAAGAAGGTAACACTCTGTTCCTCCTAAGAAGAGAAGGAAATACATCTGTGTAGCACAACCGAGAAAAGAAATGGTTTTATCCTCTGAGACAAGATTGGCCAGTATCTTCGGCACGGTGACTGAGGTGTAGGAGATCTCCAGGAAAGACAAGTTCCGGAGGAAGAAATACATGGGGGTATGAAGGGCAGCATCGGCCAGAGTAATGAGGATGATGAGAAGGTTTCCAGTCAGAGCAATGAGATAACAAGATAGAAAAACCACAAATAGCAACCAGCTCAGTTCAGGGTGATCAGCAAATCCTAACAGGATGAAATGAGTCACCAAGGTGAGATTTCCTGCAGTCATTCTTCTAAAATACTCGGTCCTAAGGAAAAACTAAATATATAAAGACGTGAGGTTGCATGAGATAGGAATGGTTTTCCCCTTCTTTCTACAGATCCACAGGAAAGAAATAAGATCCTGAACAATGTTTAAGCTAGAAATTGTCCTATCTCAAATTTTATCCCCCTGAATCTCTTGTCTGTGGCTAGCATATGGCCAAGGTGCCATATCCTTATTCAAGCTGAATGGAGTAAGGACTAAATGAGAGAGAAATCAAATTGTTGGAATTTAGCAATGCAGCGCTACATGCCAATTAATGTTTTATTTTATTTTCCCCTCTTTCATGTCTGTGGCTCTGGGAGATGAGCCTCTCACTAAAAACTAAAGCTAGGTAATTGCATCGTCACAGGTTCATGTGTCCATAGATTTTAAGTCCAGAAAAATTATTATGATCATCTCATCTGACCTCTTGCATAACAAGCAATATAATTATATATGGTAATTCCTGCATGAAGCCCATAACTTCTGGATGAACTAGAACATAAGATTGTGAAAGACATGAACTCTTGATTTCAAAACTACAAGTTATGGAGAATTCATTGCATCCAAAAGGAAGCTGTTCCAATTGTTAATTGCCCCTCATGATTAAAATTTGATGTTTTATTTCCAGGTGGAATTTTTGTTTTAATTTCACCTTCCTGCCATTGGATTTTGTTATAACTTTATTTGCTAGATTAAGGAGATCCATAGTATCAGATATATCTTCCCCTATCAGATATATCTTCCACTATCGGGTAGATAGTGATCAAGTCATCTCTTGGATAAAATAAATAGAATGAGCATTCTAAGTCTTTCCTCAAGACATAATCTTTTCCCTGCCCCTTTTCCATGCCCTACTGACTTCAACTGTTGTCTTATTCCATGATTACAAGTGTAATTAACTCCTGTCTGGATGAAGAAAGAAGAGGAACCTTCTCTGACCTTCATTCCTTCCTCAGCTCTGAAGGGACCAGGTACAACTGGCCTTTTACCTTACATATTTACACTGCCTCAGACTGAAAGGAAACAGAGAAGCATCAATCCAACTAGATATTTATCAACATCATTAGGAGAATGGGAAAATTGGAGTCTACTTTCTCAAGCCTAGGTCACATAGCAAATCAGGGGCAAAATAAGGAACAGCACCCATGTCCCTTGAGTGCCAAGCCAGAGTCCTAACCACTGGATTGCCCTTCCTCCTCTTTTAGGCAAAAGAGACTGAGCTTTTATTTTCATTTTTAAGCCATGAGTCAGATTCCATCAAAAGAAGTCAGAACAACTGATTTACTCCCATTGATTATTTGACCCAGTGATTCCAAAGTCCTCAGTTACAAAGTCTCACGAACATCAAATAGCACCTGCTCATTAGTAGAGCTGGGCAAAAGAATTCAGATGGTTAGTTTAATTACTAAAAAATGAAGTTTCAGGCCAATTGAAGCTATCTGCAAATTCAGATCAAATTTGGCAAATAGTTCCAGCCAAATATCTATATTGGGGGCGGAAGGGAGGGGTGGGGGAGAGACATTGATTTAAATGATTAATTCTGACCTAACTGAAAAAAAATATTTTGATTTTTCTTTTTGAAACATTTCATTTTTCCACATTAAACAAAACTGTTCTGTTGACATGAAACATTCCCTTCTCCCCTACCCCCCTCCCCTTTTTCATTTCAGCCATCCAAACTGAACTTCTTTAATTGATTTTCTGGTTTAGCCAACAAACCACATAACTGATTATATTTAAAGGTCTGCTTTCCACTGAAAAAAGTTTTGACTGAAAAAATGTTAGCATCCCCCTCCCAATGTCTAACAAGAAGAAAGTCAAAAGAGAGGAACAATCCAGCTCCTAGTCAAAGAGACAGTTTGAATTCTGAATATATTTACACTTACTTGTAAATTAGAAGCAATTGTAAATCAGTTCACTGAACAGAAAGAAGTGGCAGGGCTGTGTAAATCAGGAATATTTGAGAGTAGCAGAATAATAGCAGTGTTCATCTGGAGTAGCTGTACTAATGTCAGTGAAGATCCCAAAGATTTACTGCTGTAATTCAGAACAGAATTTAGCATACTCAGAATTTTCCTTTTCCCCTCAAGAAAAGAGGAACCTGGCCCTAGAATTGTTTACTGCCCTCCCAAAATACAGTTATGCCTCACTTTCTTCAAGAGCATATGGACTGGCCTCCTTGCAGCTTCCAAATGTCCATGTACAGTCTGAGTAGGTGCACAGAGTGAGTGAGCAGATGCTTTTAAATTCTCTTCCAGTGGCCCCTTAGGATCTCATCAAACTATGAACCAAACATTGAACACACAGTAACATGGATGTGCTTCTTGGTATGTTATACAGATGGTCAGTCTATCAATCTCTCCTCATATCTATCTATCCATCGACCCATCCATCCACCCACCCAGCCCTGAAGAAGAGTTCTGCGTTATCCAAATGCTGTCTTTTTCACTAGAGAAGCTGGTCCAATAAAAGATATAATTTCACCCACCTCATCTCTCTAATATCCTGGGACCAACATGACTAGAAAACCACTGTAAATATTTATATCTATCTTCATACACCATTTCTCTCTTTGTCTCTTTTATAAATGGGGATCTTGGCATCCACAAGAAAAGCAAAAAAACTATATGAAACTCTTGCCCTATGTCACCCTTGTCTATTTAATCTGAGATTTTTCAATTCTTCTGTGTATGTGGGCATCCATATTAGATCACTTTTAATAGAAATTGGGTGTTCAAATTGCTTAGGCACCTTTCACTATCTGAACTTTAGATTGTTTTAGGCCAGGGATTCTGTCTGTGTCTGTAGACCATCAGGGACCTTTCCTTTAGCATGCATTCCTCCAATAAAAATAATAAATAGTAAGACTGTAGGATGGTGAAATGATTAATCTGCATTTTCCCAACATGCCAGGTATAAAAGGTTTGGGCCTGTGATCAAGGGCATTGTCTCCTGTTATTCAATTCTTCCCATGTTTAGAGAAACAGGACTTAGCACACATTTAAAAATAAACAGGATTGCACCAAAGGGACCAGATTGCCACAACAATTTCTCCTAACAGGAATAACTTGCAAGACCTGCAATGTTGAGGACCCATCTCTCAAAATAAACAGCCGGCACACTTTACGGTACACAAAATATTATTATTTTGATACCAATCCTCTACGCTCTCCTGGCCTCTTCCAGCCCAGCTTGGACCTTATTTTAGTCTGCAGTAATGCAAGGAACCTGCAACTCTGTGTCTTATAAATTCAGCAAGGAAAATAAGCTTCTGGCCCTTAGCATAGAAGATAAACCAGCCCAAGAGTTACTCTAAATTTGTAGGAACTGGCTTGCTCAAGAGAGGGAGCCGATGCGTAATGGTAACAGGCAATGGCAAGAATACTGAACTGATACTGGGCTACCTATTTGCAAATGGAGTTGAAGCCAGATATTTAACCACAAACTACATTTAGCGGTAGGTGACATATATGATAATGAGCTAAAAGATATTAATCTGTTAATTTATAAGATAAGTGCACCCCACTGTTATGAGGATGAGGAAATTAGATTTGAAGATGGAAGGCTGGGCATCAGAATATTCATGATAATTGTCATGCCTTGGAATATCACCATGTAGTTGGGGCGAGCTTTCTCCTCACTGACCCTTAGTTAATAAAAGTAACTAAGGTTTGACCTCAGTGTGAGTGTCTTTTCCATACACACAGAAGTTCCCGGCAAGATATTTAACTTGTTAGCTTTAATTAATTGAAGCCTGAGTCTGGGACAAGATTTCTACAGCCCCATAGCTCATGAAAACAGTTGTCAATTGGCAATCAATACAATTAAAATCAACTGTTAAAAAGAGCCAGACAAGAAAGACAGTGGGTAAGGATGTACAGGTCTCTGGTATCTCAGATCATGAAAGTCAGAGACAGAGCATGAGGCCATCCAATTTGCAATCCAAATTACTCTGCTGGATAAGAACAATGGTCCATCAATCCATCCCTACATCCTTTGCATGTAGAGGACGGGAAAAAATTGTCCCTCTAGTCCTGTATCCCTTCTACATTCCAAATGAATAGAGCCCTGAGCAGATACAAATATGTGGATCCATATCCAATCTGCATCTGCAAGAAATGGTCTGCGGATATCCACATTGTATTCGCGGATGCAGATATCCGCAGACATAATGCGGATATTCGTGGATTTGCAGGGCTTTACAGATGAAAACCATTTCCTATCTAGTCCTGCACTGTGATGTCTCTAATTCCTTGAACATATACACTTTCAACCTTCCCTCTTTCCTCCTTAATTTTTTTGTCTTCCAACACCATTTTGTGTGGTGGCTAGTTAAGCCAGAACATTCAATATAGCTGTAACACACCTTATTTTCCCCCTATCTCCTGACCATCACAGTCCTCTAAATGCAACTGCTCATATACATACACCGCTTTTCCTCTCCTGCTCCCCTATTAGTAGATATGGTACAACAGGTTATTTTCTGAAAATATGTTTTAGGAGTCATGGTTATTTTATATGATTGTTTTTCATGCTTGAAACTTTCTCCTTCTCTTGCCTTGGTGAGGCTGAGATAAACTGTGATTTAGTGGGAGTGGTCCTGCTTATAACGGGGGATTGGACTAGATGACCTCATGAGGTCCCTTCCAGCCCTATGATTCTATGGCCTTCTTGATGGGGTTCTTGTCCATGACTTAGATTCCCAGGTGCAACAACAATAGTATTGTATATGTGTGACATCGCTTCCCAAACACGGGACTTCTCTTTCTAGTCATCCATTTGTAAAATTAGTGTAAGCCATTGAAATCAGTGCAAGTGAAAGACATATCAGTCTCTTTGGCATGAGCATAAGAAAGGCTGTATTTTTTTTTTTTTTTTGTCTTGGGCTATAAAGTACCCCAGGGACCATTTCTCCAGGGTGCAGCTAATGTCATTATAATATGCCTGCACTAAAAGTCCCTGGTACTCTTTGACATCAGTGAAGAAACCACTCTGTGTGCTAGAGACAGGTGAGGAATTTTTCTGCATCAGGGTCACCTAGGGACCTTCAGAGTCAAATCCTCAGGCAGTATAAGTCAGCAGAGCTTCACTGCTATGTCTGTAGTTGTAGAGGTAAAGCAGAAGATTTTGTAATGGACAGGTAGTGAAGCAGTGGCATTCACAACCTCCTCCCCCCATGAGCAACCCGACCATGAACTGATGCTGGACTTCATGCCCAAAGCACCAGCTGGAGCCAGTCTCCTATGGGAACCAGCTGAGGCCTGATATAAGGTGTTTTGCTTTTTTTGTTTTGCAAGGCTTGGCTGTGATGTACTCCTTATCTGTTTTTCTAAGCCATTTTGACCTTGGGCCTGAGCATGTGAAGGCAAAGTGGTATTGATCACCCCACCTTCTCCTGAAATGCTGTATGTTAGCACAGCCACTGAGAACCTGCGGACTTTGCCATAGGATCATGGACAAGGCTGCCTCGGTAACCTAGGACCAAGATGCCTCAGGAACTTCCTCAGGGTCATCGGCAGCTGTCAGGAGTCCCCAGCTGCTGAAGGGACATAAGCTCTTGCCACTTAGTACTTGGAGTTGCTTACTTGGGGTTATTCACCCTGGCATTCAATAAAAAAAAAAAATCATCCATCTTTTCAATGGTCTTTGAGTGTGTCCGGTAAATCCACACGAACCAACCCCTTGGGGTACAGTTTGGGGGAACAGTAGTTACTTGTATTTCCACCAATTCAAGATCTGGTCTTATACTTACAAAGTACTCTGTATATTTGGGATGAGCACCCTCATTGTTGTTTGGATTGTGTAGAATTTGGAAGACAAATGTTGTTATAATGTCACTGATTCAGCATCCTAACCCTAACCTTAACCCATTCAAATTTCATGAATGAATTTCATAATGGGTGGCAAATTTCCATAGTTTTAAAATCTATGGGTGAGATCCTGGCTCCACTGAAGTCAATAACAAAATGGAGAATAAATTAATAATCTGTAAAGAGAAATCCTGGCATTTACTTCAATGGAACTAGGATCTGTGGGGGCTGAGTGCGAGTTGTCAGCTTTGGAAGTGAATTAAGCTAAACTGAATTCTGGCTATTTTAATTCTGAATGAGCCTGTCCAAATGGGTTTAATCCAGTTTCACTAATCTGGTCTACATGCACACCTTTTTGTTCATTCTGATTAATTTTCCTGAGTGTCCCCATCTACACAATTCCTGAAACAGCTGAAACAATTAATTCGAACTAACTAATTCAAACTAATTTTAGTTAGTTTGAATTAACTTAATTCGAACTAGCATGGCCCCACTAGAATGATAGTTTGAACTAAGCAAGTGCCATGCAGGGCACTTGCTTAGTTCGAATTAGTCAGTTATATGAAGGTCAATGTGCCGGTTAGTTCGAACTAAGCAGTTAGTTTGAACTAATATAGCCACATTGACTTAATTCGAACTAACTAGTTCAAATTAAGGGTTAGTTCGAAGTCAAATGAGGTTTTACTAATTCGAACTAACTTTTTCTTATTTCAATTTAAGGAACTACTTAAGTCGAATTAAGGAAACTCAAGTGTAGACACAGAGTAAATTAAGTCGACTTAAGCCTGCTTAAGTCGACTTAATTTACAAGTGTAGACGCACCCAGAGAGCACTTGCTGGAGGGGAAGACATGGTGATTGCTGAGCAAGGTAAGAACCTGCTCTTGTTGGTTTCTCCTGTGTTCAGGGAAACAAGACTTTGCGTGCAATGGAAAAGATTACACCTAACTTCTATTATCAATTTATCATCTGGTTAGATACCATTTGGCAGGGGGGAGGGAGCATTACTCATGATTTTTCAGTGCTTGGGGTGGGTCCTATTGAATAGGGGCTAGTGAATTAGAGGAATAAGAGGACCTGGTAGGTGGGATGGCTATGACATGAGAGTAGGGCTAAGCATTTCTATCCCCTGCTTTGGGTGGATTCATGTAGAGCACAGGTGCACAACCTACGGCCCCCGGGCTGCTTGTGGCCCACGAGCATGTTCACATGATGTGACACCACCACCACCACCCACACATTGCATTTGTCATTCTCGAGTGGACTTAGAAAATGTGATTTGGCCCTTGGCGAGAAAAGGTTCTGCACCGTTGATGTAGAGGATAAAAACCTATTACTGCTATCAGCTAATGGAGTTCCTCATTTTGCTTAAGCTACAGAATGGCAGCTCCTAGGTTGAATCCCTTCTGGGGTCCCCAGGTTGGATGGGAGGTTGTTATTTTTGCAGTTGAGGATTCAATTTCAATAAGATAAGAGGCTGGTGATAAAATAGGAAGAGAAAGGGGACACCTATCCTCTTCTTGCACACCAAAATGAGAACGCTTTACAGGAAAGGTTTTGGGTAGACCCTGTGTGCCCATGCACAATTGTAACATAATGAAGTTTTTGTTTCTGGAAAAGCTTCTGGTGCACATTTCTGTTTATGTTGATATTGCTCTCCATTGTGACTCACACCACACAGTCAAAGCACCAGGGAGTGAGTCAATAATTTATGCCTTTGACTATTCACACTAAAAGAAGTCACAGGGGAAGCAGACCTCCCTGCAGATGGGTCCAGGTATAAATTCTCTTGAAGGTTTTCTTTGTGCACTGGATTCACGGAAGAACACTTTTTTTTTCATTTGAGAAAAATATCGATTGGAGAGCTAAATAGTCCTGCGTTGTAGTTCTGCACAATTTGCCCACCGTCTCTGCAGTAAGGGGATATCTTTTTTTAACTGGCACACAGCACAATTCAATCTAAGTCACTCTAAAATATAGAAGGAAGTATACCACTACAGATTTCTCCCTAATCATTTGTATCTAAGCCACACATATGACAACTGAAAAATGTCTCCATCTCACCGCTGCAACAGTTCTCTTCAATACAAATGACAACGAATACAGTTTTATTAGAACCCTCAGAATTGTTTCACTAGATTAAATCCAGATACCGGAGGTAAGAAATATTGATGTCTTCTTTGGGGAAATTGATATTCTGTTGAATTTTCTTAAAATGTGACCCTTGTATGACACTATTAATATTTCATTTATAATGGGGGTGGGCCACCTGGACCAACACCCCATTGTGCTAGGCAGTGTATAAAAAGGGAAAGAATTTTTGAAGAACTCAGGGTAGGGGGTTAAGCAATCTAATCCCACTGAATTTTATTGGGAGTTGGATGCCTAATTCCCTTCACTTCCTTTGAAAATCCCAGCCTACAAACTGATTTTTTAATTATAATATATTCAAAAGCTTTAATGGTCATATGTTAAATGGCAAAAGACTGCCACCATCCAAGAATATTATTTGAGCTAAAACACACTAAAAATTCCTTTGGAACAAATTATGTTCTCTCACACATTCTTAGAGCTTTGTCAAATTCTCTCTCTTCTTCAAAAGAGTTCTTTCCATCCCAGATCAGTTCCATTGAGTACCTCTGAGTTCCTGCAATGAAGATAGCTTCCTTTTCTGGTGGGAAGGAGGGACTGAGCAGGAGCTAGACTATCTAAACAGTTCTTACTAAAACCACTGGTGACATTTTGTCTGGCTAGGATACTAGGGAGGGATTTATAAGATCTGGGTTCCCAAGCCTGCTCTGAGGTAGATTTGTCAGGTGTGTGACTAGCTTATTATTCCTAACAAGCTCCGAATCTAAGTAACCAACACATTTTGGGTTAAGAAGAAATTCTCCCACGGGTCAGGTTGGCAGTGACCTTTGGGGATTTCACTTTTCTCTGCAACATACAGATACAGATTGCTTACCAGGATCACCTGATTGTATTTCATTTAATATTTCCCTGCCTTTGCTGGGGCCTTGGGAACTGGGGCACCTTAGTCCCTCCTGTTCTCTGTCTAGTCTCCTGAGTGGTTTGATTCTGGATGTTGAGTTTAGTGTGAGGGTACAGGTGTGTGTTGGTGGCTGTGATATATAGGAGGTCTGATTAGATGAGCTGGTGATGCCTGCAGCCCTTAAACTCTGACTCTGTGCTCCTGGGTCTGACATTTAGCCAGAGAGACTATGTCTACACTGAGCACTAACCCTGGGCTCTGACTCAGGTTTGAGCACAAGTTCCCCTTCCATACACACAAAAATCAGTCTGACTCAGCTTGAGAAGTACTCAAGAACAAGGTCCTAGGACCCTGAATGCAGGGGGGGGACAAAGAGGGAGGGTCAGAGACTGAATCCTGTCGTGTAGCATGATAACTTGTCTCTCACCCACAGTAGTTGGCCGAGTCAAACATATTATCTCACCCTCCTTGTATCTTGAATAGATTACAGCACCAGGTTTCAACCAGCAGTACATGTACCCCTGGGGGTACGCAGTGGTCTTCCAGGGGGAACATAAGCTCATTGCCTAGTTTCACAACAAGTTACAAAAAAAATCACTAACAAAGTCAATACAAAGTGAAATTTCAAACAGAGCAATGACCTATTTATACTACTTTATATACTATACACTGAAATTTGTAAATACAATATTTATATTACAATTGATTTATTTTATAATTGTATGGTAAAAATGAGAAAAGGGGCCACTTTTCAGTAATTGTGTGCTGTGACACATTTGTATTTTTATGTCTGATTTCGTAAGCAAGTCATTTTTCAAATGAGGTGAAACTTGGGAGTTCAAAAGACAAATCAGATTCCTGAAAGAGGTACGGTAATTTGGAAAGGTTGAGAGTCACTGAATTATGATTATTATTTCCCTTTGCCTTTATGCCTGCAGACAAAATGAACAGGAGTGGAGAAGACAACCAAACTTCTATGCCCCGTGAGTTCATCCTCTTGGGTTTCTCCAGTCATCCAGAGATCCAGCTGGCCCTGTTCATGGGGTTCCTCTCCCTCTACCTGGTGACCCTGCTTGGGAACTTCCTCACCATTTTCCTGATTGGGGCTGAACCTCTCCTTCACACCCCCATGTATTTCTTCCTCACCAATCTCTCTCTCCTGGAGGTCGGCTATACATCAAGTGTCCTGCCCCAGATGCTGGCTCACCTCCTGGCAGAGCAAAGATCCATCTCACTGGCTCGTTGCATGGCCCAGATGTACCTCTTCCTCTCCTTTGGGATAACGGAGTGCTTCCTCCTCACAGTTATGTCGTATGACAGGTACATTGCTATTTGCCTCCCATTGCACTACCCTCTCCGCATGGCCAAGAAGGAGTGTGTTATCATGGTATCTATTTCCTGGGTGGGCGGTTTCCTGATTTCCGCCATCAACACTGCGTCCACCTTCCAGCTGTCCTTCTGCGGGCATAGAGAGATAGACCATTTCCTCTGTGAAATGCCAGCCATGGTGAGTTTGGCCTGTGCTGGGAAGGACCAGGCACATATAGTCATGTCCATAAGCTGTGTGTTCACCCTAGTCTGCCCGCTTTTCTCAATAATTCTCTCTTACGCTTTCATCCTTGGCACTATCCTGAACATTCCCTCCACTGAGGGGAGGCATAAAGCCTTTTCCACCTGCTCTTCCCACTTGGTTGTGGTCAGTCTATTCTTTGGGACGGTGATTTCCATGTACCTGAGACCCAGGTCTAGCTCCTCCATGGGGCAACTCAAAACAAGCTCTGTTTTCTACATTGCTGTCACCCCAATGCTCAACCCCCTCATATACAGCCTGAGGAACAAGGAAGTGATATGCGCCCTGAGAAAGACAATGGGTAAGAAGGTAGATGTAGCCTTGCCTGAACAATGCAAGAAAACAGAAGTAAGGAAACAGGTTAACAATGGACAAATCAGGACAAAGCGGCCTTATCAATAGTATGTCCCTAGCAGGTAAAAAAAAAAAAAAAGTATGAAGAGTGATGTATGATGACCTTGCAGTGGCAGGTTTCCTTACTAGCACATTTTCTAGTGCGTGGATAGTCCATGATCTATACAGGGATTCATCCAAAAAATCAGCAAGCCAGTAGTCTAGTATGTGATGAAATGCGCAATGTAACGTAAGCATCTTAGTCTGTTTTAAATTGTGTGTATAATCTGATTTACAAGGATGAACTTTGCGTTGTGGTGCATATAATGCCCACCTCATACACCTGATCACCTCAGCTGTAGCTTCATGAAATGCCAATAAAGAAACATCAGAGCCAAATCTTTGTTTGAACTGAGTTTGGGTGTTCCAGAGGACTGGAGGAATTGAGTTAAAAAGGTCTTGAAGGAAATCCCACCAATAGGGAGAAATAGACCTCTGTTTTCAAGTCCTGACAGTGAGAAACAGTTCAAGGGGTCATCCAGCTTGGAAATTTGACTTCTGCTAAGCTGGACCAGAACTATTCTCTGTCCATCCCTGCATCCCTGCTGCACAGGGGACCAGAAAAATTATCCCTCTAGTCCTGTATCACTTCTAAAATGAGACCAAATGTTCCACCAGTTCAGAAATCTTTCTCCAGACATTCAACTTTTACACGGATAATTACACATTAAAAAACAAAAACTAAAAACAAAACAAAACACCTTGTTTGAGTAGTTTTGGAGGCATGAGTTTGATTATTTCATTCCACTTCCTTTTGGGAACATGAAGTAGGATGGCAGCAGTTCATGCTCAGGAACTAAGGCTGCGTCTACACTTGTAAATTAAGTCGACTTAAGCTTGCTTAAGTCGACTTAATTTACCCTGCGTCTACACTACAGTTTTCTTAAGTCGACTTAAGCAGCTTGCTTAAGTCGACTTAAGGAAAATAAAGTCGACTTAAGGAAAATTAAGTTGACTTTATTAAACCTAGATTTAATTAGACTTAAGGCTTAATTTGACTTTTTAAAGTTGAATTAAGCCAGTGTAGACGTAGGGTAGCCCTAAGTCGACTTAGGGCTACCCCAGGACTACACCAATGCCCTCCCTGCCAGGGGAAGTCTGGCATGCCCCCCAAAGGGAAGGGCAGAGCCCTGTGTGACGCTGTCTGGATTTAGGGAAACATTTATGATATTCTTTTCTATTAATATCTCATAAATGCTATAATCCATAGGAGCTATGTCATGTTTGGTATCAATAGAAAGGTAGTAATTTGCTGGGAATGATTATATAGTTTATGTATAGGAATTGTATTTGTATTAGAAGTTAGGAATTTGATGTTATAGCTATACTTTAACTTGTGTGATTCTGTGAAAACTCCCCAGACAGGAGGCTGTCTACAACCATTGTCTCCTTAATGGCTCATCAGGTTTCTCCCTGGGCCCATAGTACTTGGGAGGTTCCTTAACATTAAGGACACAATGGTTGTAGAGGCTTCCAAGTACAATGGGCCCAGGGAGAAACCTGATGAGCCATTAAGGAGACTATGGATGTAGACAGCCTCCTGTCTGGGGCGTTTTCACAGAATCACACAAGTTAAAGTATAGATATAACACCAAATTCCTAACTTCTAATACAAATATAATTCCTATACATAAACTATATAATCATTCCCAGCAAATTACTACCTTTCTATTGATACTAAACATGACATAGCTCCTATGGATTATGGCATTTATGAGATATTAATAGAAAATAATATCATAAATGTTTCCCTAAATCCAGACAGCATCACACCCTGCTCAAATGCCCTGCCAGGGTCCCTGCCCCCCTTTGTCCCATTGTACACAAAGGGTGCCCTCCCCCCCCCACCGTGGATGTACCCAGGGTCCCCCTAGCCCCTAGAAGTCGACCTAGGCGTCCAGTGTGGACACTCTAGGTCGACTTTGTAAGTTCCCCTTTAAGTCGACTTAAAATTACAAGTGTAGACATAGCCTAAGAGGCTGGAAAGACTTCACGGTTGCTGTTATTAAATGAATGTGAGCAGATTCAATAACAGTATCTCCAGTACTCTTCATGTCATAGCTCATGCTTTACATTAAATGTACCCACCCATATCTCCTTACGAGCCCTTTCTAATAGAAATAAACTGGTATTACAGAATCTGTAGATATATGATATGCACAATCCAAGTTAAGGAGAATATTCTAAATAGAAAGAGCACAGGACTGGGACTTAAGAAGAAAACTGTAATCTTTTTCACTTGATTTTTTAGAAGAAAATATAGCTAAATCATGTTGCAAATTCATGTTGCATTCACTAAATTGTTTCAGTAAAAAAAGTGAAACAAATTCATTTTTTTTTACTTTCTTGTTTGTTTTATTTTACTTTTATATCTCTTATATTAATCTTTTATCATATTAGTAGACTAACTTTAATATCAAACACGTCCAATATGTGAGAGTGTTAAATATTCTAATATAACATGATAATCCAAACCAAATTATTTTCCTTGTCAAAACTAAAGAACTTGGCAAAACTTTTCGATGGTTTGGAATCAATGTGGATATCAGGATCACTTCTTGTACATTGATTATTGGACCCACCACTTCCCATCATCCTGTCACGGTAAGTGTGCTGAGACCCTCTCACATCAGCTATGGGACTTTTTTCCTGGTTTTAGCATCAAGGGTTATATGTTCCTGTTTCAAAATGTCCCTCTTTTTCTCTGAGTATACATGTATTTTACAGAGCCATCATTTCTTTAACACCTTTTAAATTCAAAGTAAGGACTATCAGTGGTTTCTCATTTACATTTATAACCCTATCTATGTAACATCTAAAGACAGATATATATTCCATACCATCGCTGCTGCTCATGGTACTGTGGCTACTCTGCTAATTAAACTCACACTAGCTCACTAAGAGGGAGCACAAGTTCGTGTACACGAGCAGGGGAATCACACCCAGGGCTCACAGTGTACAGATACTCTAAGGTTCATAGGTTATGTCTACACTTGCAAGTTAGGTCGACTTAAGGAGGCTTAAATAGATGTGACTTAGTCCCCATCCACACCAGGCTTTCATTAAGTCGACTTAAGAAATTAAGGGCAGTTAGGTTGACTTAACAAAGTGGACTAAGTCCACATCCATGTAAAACACTTTGTTAAGTCGACTTAATAAGGTCGATTTAAGTCGACTTAAAGTAGACCTTATTAAGTCGACTTAATAAAATCGACCTAATTTTTTGTAGTGTAGACATAACCATAGATTCTAAAGCTAAAAGGGATCCATGTGGTCATCTAGCCAGAAGTTCTGTACAATGCATGTTAGAGAACTTCCCAGAATTAATATCTCTTTGAACCAGAGCATATCTTTTAAATGTATATATCCCATCTTGTTTAAAAAATGTCTGTGATGGAGAATCCACCTCGACCCTTGGTAACACGTGCCAGTGGTTCATTGCCCCCTCTGTTAAAAATGCACACGTCCGTTCCAGCCTGAATTTGTCTAGCTTCAACTTCCAGCCATTGGATTCTGTCTGAACTTTGTCTACTATACTGAAGAACTCATTATAAAATTTCTGTTTCCGGAGTAGGTATTTATAGACTGTGATCAATTCACCCCTTAATGTTCACTATGATCAGGTGAATTGATGAAGCTATTTGACTCTATTATTATAAGGTGGCTTTTCCAAGCTTGCTTCACTCACCAACCTCCTCTCTTCAACACAGCACCCCCTGACATTAGGGTCCTCTTTGATTATGACGGAAACACATCTCTGTCTGAGTCCTCCTTCTCCCCCCAGTCACTTCAACACATTGCTCCCTAGAGACATGTTGGGGCATAGTGGTCAGCACTAACTCCAAAGGGACAGTGACCTCCAAGGAGTCATCCACACGACTTTGTCAGCCCCTAGTGTTATTCATTGATGGTTCCCTTATTCAAAACCTGGCTTAGCCCAGTGATCCCCAACCCTGAAGGCCACCAGTCTCTGCCAGCAGCTCCCCTTACTGCAATCAGAGGGAAGGAATTCAGCATGCAGAACATCCCATTCCACCTGGTTGCAGCAAAGGAACCTTTACACTCCACCTGGATCCCTAGGCTATGGCTCCCTTCTGCAGCATGAAGGATGGGAAATCAGTGTTCCCCTTCCCTCTGGCTCTAGAAGGGATCCCAGCATGTAGGGAGGCAGTTGGAGTGCTTTTCTGTGCTCCCATCTACAGCCCAGAGGAGGGGAGCTCTGATCTCATGTCCTCTTGGCTGCAGGAAGGAGCCTGCTCGGACAACATGCTCTGCCTGGGTACATAGGCAGCAGCTCCCTTCTGCAGCCAATGAGAGGGAAGCCACAAGCCGCTCTAGAGACCCCATGGTCCACTTTTGGCCCTCGGGCCACAGGTTGGAGACCACTGGCTTAGCCCATCCTTGCTTAGTGAGACATTTGATGGGAACACTATTAAGAAGCATCTGACAAAGTGCAATTTCTCCAATGAAAGATCATGCAATAAATAAATTTGTTAGTCTTTAAAAGTGCCACAGGACTCTTGTTTGTCATGAAGAAGGAGATACTTTGGAAGAGTCCACTGCTGTTCTTTTAATGTTTTGTAACTCCCAGGAGAGCCCAGAACTGGAATGTAAATGGAATAAATGTTTCCAAATATCTATGCTGACCATCCCAGTCAAACTGTGACTGTGGTGGGAAGTCATTTCTCCTCTCAGTGCCTGAGCTAGCCCCCGTATAAAATAGAGATAACATTTTATATCTCATGGGGATAAGAAACCTAACAGTATATATAGTGGACCCTTGAGACAGATCACTAAGCAGGATCAGGCTGTGTAAATACTTGGATGGGAGACTGTCAAGGTGCATAAAGCCATAGAATCATAGAACATTAGGGTTGGAAAGACTTCTAGTCCAGCTCTCTGGTCCGAGCAGGACTAACCCCAATTAAATCACCAACTCTCTAGGTAACCCATTCCAGTGCATCACCACACTCCTAGAGAAAAAGCTTTTCCTAATCTCCAACCTACCACACAGCAACTAGAAACCATCATTCCTTGTTCTGTAATCTGCCACCACTGAAAGCAGCCTAGCTCCATCCTCCCTGGAGCCCACCTCCGCTTCAGTTAGTTGAAGGCTGCTATCAAATCCCCTCTCATTCTTATCTTCTGCAGAGTGAACAACCCCAGTTCCCTCAGCCTCCCCTCATAAGTCATGTGCTGCAGTCCCCTAATCATTTTTGTTGTCATCCACTGGATTCCTTCCAAATTGTCCACATCCTTCCTGTAGCAGTTGACCTAAAACTGGACACAGAACTCCAAATGAGGTTTCACCAGTGCCAAACAGAGGGGAATAATCACTTCCCTCAATCCGCTGGCTATCATCCTAGTAACACAGCCCAGTAGGCTGTGCAGCTGAAGGTTATGAAGTTTAATTATTGTCTGTAAAGTTCTTTCAGATCCTGAAGTAAAAGCAGATTTAGGAAGAAAAACTACTAACATGCTTATTGGATCTTAACTTTTCTTATTCTGCAAATTAAGATTTCTTGTGCTCAAGTTGTTCCCTTAGGGTTTATAGTGGAATCACATGGAGATCTAGAATGTGCTAATAACTTTATTCTTAGGGGCAAAACCACAGACTATATTTCAATGTAAACTGAGCATCCACATCCCCATAGGCAGCTTTGGCAATCTTACTCCAAGTATCCATCTTGCTCACAGACCCTTCTGGTTCTGTCTGTCTCACCTGCACAGTGGTCAGAAGGGAAACATCCATTCACCCCGAAGGGGGAGATATGGGACTGTTCACCTATGTAAGAATTCAGCCCAACCGCCCTGTAGTGTTTTCCTCCATCCCACATCTGCAAAATGTGGAAAATAATGTCTGCCTGGTACATTTAGGCTGAGATTTGTAAATGCATTTTAATGGGAATTCACATCCCAGTCTCTGTCAGCTTTGAAAATCTCAGACTCCCTTTTGCAATGTGTTCACCTGATCTCAGCTGAGGCCAATAATTGTTTATGGATGATAATACTAATGAATTATTTGCAGGAAAGTGAAATGATTAATCTGTGTTTTTCCAGAGACATTGAAATAGGTGACCCTAGAGCATGGTTTGTGGATAACGCAATGAAAAATGAGGTAGCTCAGCAACATGGGGAAGCAGGGGTGAGATGCACCTTACTAGATAGGACAGGTAACTACTGATAAGTGTAGATCCAGATTCATATTTCGTTTTGCGTTGTAACCATTTGTTTCCACCACTCTTCCCATGTGTAATCTTTATCATTTCTTAAATAAACCTCCTTTTGGTTTATTGTAAGTGCTCGCAAGTGCAGTGTGGTTTATAGGAGCACTGGTTTCAGGTGAAACTGGTAAATTGGGATACGTGGTATCTCTGGATGCAGAGGATCAGGAATTTCTCTGACCGGCCAGTGTCAGGGGAAGGATTCAAAAGGGCTTGTGGACTTGGTGCATCTGGTGGTAACCTATGGTGGTAACCTGCAAGGCAAATTTAGGCCTGCTGTAGCTGAAAGGAGAGTACTTGAGTGACAGAAAGGCAGATGGTATCAGCCAGTTGGCACACACATATCTCATGAAAAACTCTCTTTCATTGAAGGCAGGGGGTAACCTGGTGACCCACAGTCCTGGTTACCGCAAAAACTGTCACAACTCCATTAAAGCAGAGTATGGACTTATGCTGCCATTATAGCAGAGTAAAGGAGGAGAGGTTCTGGCCCTGCTCACCTCTTGAGAAGAAAGATATTTGAAGTTATCACCCTCCTCAGGGCTTTATTGATATCTTGGCTCCTCAGGCTGTAGATAATGGGGTTTAATGTGGGCGTCACAACAGAGTAGAACAGGGCCAAGAATTTGTCACTCTCGGGGGCGTAGCTGGACCTAGGTCGCAGATACATGGCGCTGGCGGAGCCATAGAACAGCGTAATTACTATGAGGTGAGAGGAGCAGGTGGAGAAGGCTTTGTGTCTGCCTTGGGATGATGTGATCTTCAGGATGGTGGAGATGATGTGGATGTAAGACCCCAGTATCAACAAAGAAGGGATCAGCGTAATTAACATCCCAGCTACAAAGACAGCAATTTCATTCATGGCAGTGTCTCCGCAGGCGAGGGTCAAGAGGGGAGGGATGTCACAGAAGAAATGGTTGATCCGGTTGTCTCCACAGAAGGGCAGGGTGAATATGAGTGAAGTCTGACTTAAGGAGAGCAGCAAGCCACTGACCCACGAGCCAGCCACCAGCTGGATGCACAGTCGCTTGTTCATGAGGACCATGTACCGGAGAGGGTTACAGATGGCTAAGAAGCGGTCATACGCCATGGCAGCAAGGACAAAGCATTCGGTGGTACCTAGGGAGAGTAGGAAGTACAACTGGGCAGCACAGCCAATAAAAGAGATGGTTCTTTCCTGAGAAAGCAGGTTCTCCAGGATTTTGGGGATGGTGACTGTGGTGTAGCACATGTCAACCAAGGACAGATTGAAGATGAAATAGTACATAGGGGTGTGAAGGGCAGGGTCAAGCCAAATTGTGACATTGATTAGGATATTCCCTATTAAAGACACCATATACATGATGAAAATCACCACAAAGAGCAAGGTCTGAAATTCTGGATGAGTGGCTAACCCCACCATGACAAACCCAGTAGTCTGGTTCTTATCTTCCATGTGCCTGAAGAAAGAAACATATTGAAAAAAATAATGAACATGGGCACTCTCATCCAATACCCTGAATGACTGATTTTTATTCTGATGACAGTGATATTAATGATTTATAGTGCATACACAAAAGTCTAGGAACATTTCTACAACTTCAAAAATATTGTTCCAGTTCATTGGGTTTTCCAAAGGGAAAACATGCCTCACTGATCAATTAGACTTCTTGAGGGTGTCAAAAAGCATGTGGATAAGGGGGATTCAGTTGATATAATGTACTTGGACTTTTAGAAATCCTTTGACAAGGTCCCGCAACAAAGGCTTTTAAACTAAATAAGCAGACATTGGCTAAGGAAGAAGGATCTCTCCTGGGTCAGTAACTGGTTACAAGACAGGAAATAAAAAGGTAGGAATAAATCCCTACTCATATGAAAGCTGTTCCAACCCCCTAATTATTTTTGTTGTCCTTGTCAGAATCTTTTCCAATTCTAATACCTCTTTTTTTTTAAGAAGGGGGGGGCAACCAAAACTGCACATGGTATTTGAGATCTGGGTGTACTGGAGATCTATACAATGTCATTACAACATTTTCTGACTCATCATTAATTCCTTTCATAATGATCACTAATATTCTGTTAGCTTTTCTGACTGCTGCAGCACACAGAACAGATATTAAAAAAAAAACAAAAAAAACTATTCCTGGTGGCTCCAAGATCCCTTCTCTGAGTTGTAGCAGCTAATTTAGACCACATCATTTTGTAAGTATTGTTGGGATGATGTTTTCCAATGTGCATTTCTTCGCAGTTATCAACACGGCATTTCATTTGCCATTTTTTTGCTCAGTCATCCAATTTTGTGAGATCCGACTGTAATTCTTCAGACAGCTTTATTCTTAATTACCTTGAGCAATTTTGTATTCCCTGCAAAGTTTGCTGCCTCACTGTTTATCCCTTTTACAGATCTATTTAAAAACAAAACAAAACAAAAACCCCAGTTACTTCTTGCTGAATCATCCTTCGAGATGTAGAAGCAATTGTCCTGGTCCCTGAAAGAATTCCTAACACATTTCTAATGATCCCAATCCTAATGTACTGTCTAAGTACCAGACCCAATCACAATGTGCATTTTATTATGTGCTTTTCTGTAGCTGTTTCCTTAAACCATCTCCAAGCATAATCATTAGGTTCCCTCACAGCACCTCAGTGAGGTAAGAACACTATTGTATCTCTTCACAAATCTACGCAAAAGGTATTTGACAAGATAATCTTGCTTCCCTTTCAGTCTAACCATGTCACTCACCTCCCCATACCTGCTGCTCTGTTTGTTATACTGTATCAGAATCTAATCTCTCTCTGTGTCAGCCTCCAGCACGCTGGCTCTGTGTCTGTCAGTTTTCAGCTGAGCTGACCATATCCATCCTCCCTTTCAGCCCAGGGCACCTTTTTAACCCCTCAGTTCTTTTGATCTCAGCCCCATTCACAGGGATATAAAAACACCCTAACCTGTATGGTGCTAGCCCGTAGGTTCATCCCCAAACTGATGTCCCAGCTATTATATGAAGCAGGTTGCCCACAAGGTTGGTTTATCTATGACATTGGTTACCCTTCGTGGATTCCCTACCATTCCCTTTTACAGTCTCGTTTGTGGTAACTGTGAATTGAGTCAGGAAGAAATACAGACTTCAACAGGGAAACCAAGTCATACATATTATTTCTCAGATCTAATATGGACATTTCCCCAGTTGGTCACACACTGATGAGATATAATTGCATCACTGAGTTTCTAGCTAGCTAGTTCTCCAGTCTAAATCAACCATAAGCATCAATCAGTCTTTCATACAGTGCTTTCTTGTCTTCAATATAGGAAGTAAAGAACATCTTGCTATGTGGCTAAAAGAAAGCCAGTCTCATCTTTACCAATAAATCACATAGAATAGATTAATCCAAGCACAAGGAATTGTCTGTGTTATTTAAACAATCATATAAAAGAAATGTGTGTCTTCAAGACGCAGCTGATCTCTCTCTCTCTATTCAGCTCAAGAGAGAAAGACTGAGCACTCTCTCTTTGAAAGAGAAAAGAAAGAAAGGGCTTTTTATATTTTTATGCTGCAACATGAATATTTCAACTTTCTCCTGAACATTTTCACCATAGTTATAGCTCAAAAATATCTGGCTGGGGAAACTATATACTGGGCCTTGAAGCGGACATAAGTGATTTTGTTTGCCTATAACTGTGTTTACAGTGTAATAGTAGCTGCTTTGTTCCCAGGATATTAGAGACAAGGTGAGTGAGGTAATATCCTTTATTAGACCAACTTCTGCTGGTGAGAAAAATAAGCTTTCAAGCCACACAGAAGAGCTCTGAGCGGCTCAAAAGCTTGTTTCACCAATGCAAGCTGGTCCAATAAAAGATATTACCTCATCCACTTTGTCTTTCCACAACTGTTTAGTTTTTTTTCTAAGATTTTCCTCACCTAGACTGCCTCACCTACCTTGAGAAGATATCTTCAGATCTCTGGCACACAGCTCTAGTGTGTCACAAGGACATGTTGGTCTCTTTATAACCACCTGGATTGGAACCTTTTAAAAAACACATCTCTAGGCTTTCACTGGGGAATCAGACAATTAATGCTGCTTGTTAACTCACACTATCGTGTAGCACAAAAGGGATCCTACCACTGTGTCATCTGTCCTGCTGGATAGTATTTTTAAGACTAACATTTAAGGTGCCACCAAAAATATGTTGCCAAATCTTAAGCTAAAGGGTTTCAGAAGAATTTTTCACCTAATGCTGTTGATCAGTCAAGTCACACATGTTCCCCCGACCCCACTCCCTCTGAAGCTGTGACCATGAAGCAATGTCAGAGGCAAGTGTCCTGACATGGTAAACCAAGAACAATATCTCCTATGGCAAATCCTCATAAAAAAGTATTGAGGTCTTTGTTTAATTCTATGAGATCATTTTTCAAAAGAAACCCATATTGGGCCAGATCCTGAGAAATATTCTAAACTTGCAATTCCATTGGGATCAGTGCTGTAGGGCTTTATATTTCTCAGGCAAGGCTCCCATTTCAGTAAAAGGTAAGGCCTTTATTTATGCAAGCAAATCATTCACATCAATAGAGCAAAAACGTCCATTGAAGGCATTAGACCAAAACTCCCATTGACATCAATGGAGCAAAAACGCCACTGGAGGCATTAGACGAAAACTCCACTTGAAACCAATGGCTCAAAATGGTCACTGAACTCAATGGACTAAAATGGCCCTGGAGGTCAATGGATTCAAGCAACCATTAAATCTATTGAGAAATTGACCTTAGTAATGATTAAGAAAACGCTAACAAGTGACTTCAGAATTCAGCTCATTGGAGCTGCATATTCTTTGGCCATCTGAAGATTTAGTCCATTGTCTAAGGGTATGTCTACACTGGAGGCTCTGATAAGTATACTTAACAAGGTCGACTTTAAGTTGACTTAAAGTCAACCTTGTTAAGTCGACTTAGAGAGTTCACACTGAAAACTCCAGTCGACTGCCAGTGTCCACACTGGCAGGTGCTAGGTCAATGGAGGAGTGGTGCATTGTGGGTAGCTGTCCCACATTGCACTGGAGCCTGGAGGCCAATTTGGTCGACTTAAGGGCACTCCCCATCCACACTGGCTTAAGTCGACTTAATAAGTGCCCAATGTGGACGCAGAGGTCTGTAGGTCAACTTAACTGTCCTTAAGTTGATCTAAAGCTCCAAAGTGGAAATACCCTAAGAGACGTGGGAGTACGTTGTGACACTATCTGCCTGGTGGAAAATTTGGCCAGGTGCCCTTATATCATTTCATACTTTCCCATCTTTTCTCAACCTGTTTATTACTTTTCATTGTAACCAAAAGAAGTCTATGGGAATAAATTATTGAGCTCAATAAATACATCAGAGGGAACAATAGGAGGGAAGGAAATGAGTTATTTAAGTTAACCACCAACGTGGACACAAGGTTATTAAATCAGCCCTCAACAAGTTTAGGCTGGAAATTAGACAAACGCTTCTAACAGTCAGGGGAGTGAAGCTCTGTACCCACCTCCCAAGGAGAGCATGTGGCCTGTCTATGACTATCAGTAGCAAAAATCCCCAATGGCTGGAGTCAGGACACTAGATGGAGAGGTCTCTGAGTTACTATAGTTATTAAATAGACTTTTTTTCCCAGGTGTCTGTCTGGTGTGTCTTGCTCACGTACTTAGGGTCTAACTGATCACTATAGTTAGGGTGAGGAAGGAATTTCCTCTCAGGGCAGGGCAGCAGAGATCCTGGAGGGTTTTTGCCTTTCTCTACAGCATGGGGCACAGATCACTTGAAGGTTTAAATTAGTGCAAGTAGTGGTGTCTCTATAAATTGGCATCTTTAAATCATGGTTTGAGAACATTAGTAACTCAGCCAAAAGTTAGGGGTTTATTACAGGAATGAGTGGGTGGGATTCTGTGGCCTGCATTGAGCAGGAGGTCAGATAAGATAATCATGCTGGCCCCTCTGACCTTGAAATCTATGGTGTGTCTACACTTAGAAGTTAAGTCGACTTAAGGAGGCTTAAGTCGACTTAATTTACTCTGCCTCTACACTGGGCTTTCCTTAATTTGACTTAAGCAGCTCCTTAAATCAAATTAAGGAAAAGGTAGTTCTGATTAATAACACCTCATTTTAATTCGAACTTGCAGTTAAGTCGACTTTATTAAGTCGACTTAAGGCAGTGGAGACGCGGAGTAGTGCCTACTTGGACCTTCTTAAGTCGACTTAAAGCATTAAGTTGACTTAATAAAGCCAAAAAGGGGCCACGTCTACACTTGAAAAGTTGTCGACTTTTGTTAAGTCGACTTAATAAGGTCCACTTATTAGTCCAAGTGAGATATACAAGTTATTTTAAGTAATTTGTGTATCTCCCTTCAACTACTGCCAAAAACAGTGGGCAGTATAGACCTGCCCTTAGTGTGTATGAAGCGAAGCCATTTGTATATATTTCCACTTATCAGTAGCCTGCAGTGTAATTTGTTTGAGACTGAAAGGGGAAATAGACTTTATAAATCTCTGCACCAAAATTGATAAACAAAACCCACGTACACAAAATCTGTTATAAATGTCCAAGGACATGCTGAGGGGAGATATACCATGTGTCAAGGTTTTGTGCCATCAGCAGACGTTGGGGTGCAGAGCCTAGTACTGAAATAGCATGGGGATTGTAGGTTGGGTCACAAGGAAAATAATATTACTAAATGTGGAGCACTCTGGATTCGTATCAGGGCTGAAGAGCATTCTAAAAGATGTCTGGTTTTGGAGCCCAAGTTTGGAATAGCATGCTTAATTTATGCCAGGGCTGAGCCTCTGCACCTCTAGGCTTGGTAATTCATACCCTGACAGCTCTGGGTGTGAATATAAAAAAAAACCTGCTTGAACCCTGGCACATTTCCATTACACATTAAACGCTGATTGTAGGTCAGGAGTGGGTGGTACCAGCAGAGCTGGGGACCCAGAACTGGAATGATGGGGATTGAAGGGCAACAATAAATTTGGGTAAAGAGTCCAAGGGTGCGTCTACACTGGCAACTTAGGTTGAGGTAAGGACACTTAAGTTGACCTACACAAAACCGTGTCCACGATAGGCTTTTATTAAGTTGACTTAAGCGCTTCCTTAAGTCGACTTAATAACAGCTTAAGTTGATTAATAACACCACCTCTGAAGGTCAATTTAAGCCTTAAATCAACTAAGCCAGTGTGGACAGGGAATAGTGCTAAGTCGACTTAAAGCCAGTGTGGATGGCTATGTCTACTGTTAAGGCAACTTAACAAGGTCGACTTAAGTCGACTTAAAGTGTAGCCACTCTGTTAAGTCGACTTAACAGAGTCGACTTAACTTTACAAGTGTAGACATACCCCAGGAGTGTAATCTTAAGGGAAGGGACTAGAGGACATCACAGCTGTGCATGGGAAGCCCAGGGTTGTCCCAAACTGGGTCCTAAAATTCTACCTTCAGGTGCTAAAGATGAGATGAAGGGAAAATATTAAGAGCAAGAATGAGAGAAAATGTATTAATGATAAAGTTAGACCTTTTTTTTAAAAAAAAAAATCCCTTTCAATAGTTCCATAGATAGAACAGTTTGTTAATGAATTTAATTTTTATTTTTATTTTAATTTTCTGAGGAAAAAATTCCAATATTTGAACATTTGTTCAAATTTCAGATTCATCCCTAAATTACACTTTTTTAACTCCACCCGATAGGCATAAACCATATGTATAAACTGGAGTTGGATGGTGCAGTTTAGTTTCCTGCTCAGGTAGACATACCCATATTAGCTCTGATTGAGGGAGGGAGGGAGGGAGGAAGGAAGATGAAATAAGAAAAGTGACCCATAGTAGGATAAATGTACTCACTGATTTTATTGCAAACATATATTCCTGAATACAGAAACCATACATACAATAGTATCAGTAGATTCTCTCCTCTCCTCTCCTCTCCTCTCCTCTCTCTTTCCGTTTTTTGCGCTTTGTCTGCATATTTACGAGATGTTACTGCTGCAAGACTTTTTTCAATAGTGCCTGTATCTTATTGATTTAAAACAAAAACAAAGTTATCAACAATCTCTCAGTAAGTTGAAACAAACTGAATTTTCTTCAGTGTCCTAAAATCCTTACATTGATTGAAAATTTTATGCAGGGCCTCCTTTACCTCTTTGTTTCTCAGGCTATAGATAAGAGGGTTGAGCATGGGAGTCAGGATGGTATAAAAGGCAGAGAAGACTTTGTTCAAGTCTTTCAATCCACTACTATGTGGAAGCACGTACACAATCAGTATTGACCCGTAGAAAATTGTAACCACAATAAGGTGAGAGGAGCAGGTGGAAAATGCCTTTTTCCTCCCTGAGGTGGAAGGGATGCTCAAGATGGAGGTGATGATATAAATGTAGGATGTTACAGTTAATAGAAATGGAGGAAGTGAGCATATACAAGCCACAACAGATGTTAAAAGTCCAGTCAGATGAGTGTTGCTGCAGGAGAGTTTTATCACTGGGAAGGAATCACAGAAAAAATGGTCAATTTCATTGGGACCACAGAAGATTAAGTTTGAGATAAAAAATGTTAATATAGTGTTAGCCAGAAAGCCACTTATCCAAGCCACAATAGCTAGTTGGAGAGAGAGCCTGCCATTCATGAGAGTTACATAGTGCAGTGGTTTGCATATCGCTAGATACCGATCATAAGACATCACTGCCAGGAGATAGCATTCTGCAGCAGCTAAGCTTCCAAAGAAATAATATTGTGTGAGACACCCATTGAATGAAATGGTTCTGTCTCCAGTCAGGAAACTGACTAGCATCCTAGGCAGGATGTTGGTTGTGTAACAAGTGTCCAAGCAGGACAAGTTCCCCAGGAAGAAGTACATGGGGGTATGAAGCCGCTGATCAGCCACAACTAGTGCAAAGATGAGGATGTTCCCAGCCATAGTTAAAACATAGGTCATTAGAAACAGCAGGAAGAAAAGAATCTGCAATTCAGGGAGAACTCCGAACCCTAAGAGTATGAATTCTCTGATGCCTGTTTGGTTTCCCATTCTGGGTTCATCATGGCGTTTTTACCTGGGAAAAATAAATGAACCAATTAACCCAAAAGGTAACTTTGCTTACTGTAAGCTAATTTTATGTCAAAAAACACCCAACCCACCCAAAACTTTAAAAGCATGGAGATGAGGAGTGAATGGAAAAATCTCCTGCCCCCCTAGTTACTATTTTAACCTTCTTAGACCTGTTCTTTGCTCTCTACATGATTTCCCACACGATACTGAGCCAAGTTCAAAGTGTGCTTTTGTTTAATGTGCTCAGTGGCCGAGGAACAGCGCATCTAAGGGTGATTAGTATATGCCCCCCCTTCATCAATCAGAGGTGGCATATTGTAGCTGAGTGCTCAGTTTTTCTCTTGTTTTAACATTATCTTCTTGTAACTGATCAGTGGAGTTAGGAAGGTTTAGTCCCCACTATGGGTCCGGGGTTTTGCCTGTATGTCTGTAAGTGAGTATTAGAGGTCACTGAGTGCTTTGGTGTGGGAACCGTGGATGACAGCTCTGCTCCACAGCCATAGTGGAAGTCTCCATTGCTATGGTAATGCTCATCTGTGCAGGGGACAAAGCTGTCTCAAGGAACACTTCTTGGGGAAATTCATTCAGGGGTCTCAGTCCCAGGGCCATCACAAACCTCACCACCTTCAACTCCAAGTGCAGAGCTCACTTCTCTGCCCTGCCTTTTCCAACCCCCAAACAGAGCAGTGTTTACAAATCTCCCACAACAAAACCCTGACAAACAAAATACTGCACTGTATTCAGTCCTCCCACTGGGGAGAGGATGACAGAGAATACAAACATTAGACACAACATTTCATAGAATCATAGATTATTAGCATTGGAAGGAACCTCAGGATGTCATCTTGTCCAACTCCCCCATCCCCAACAAAATCATCCATCCAGGGCCTTGTCAAGCCAGGCCTTAAGAATCTCTAAGGATGGAGATTCCACTACCTCCCTAGGTAACGCAATCCAGCGCTTCACCACTCTACTACTGAAAAAAGTTTCCTAATATCCAGCCTGGACCTCCACCATTGCAAATTGAGATGATTGCTATTAGTTCTGTCATCTGCCAACACTGAGAACAGCCTCGCTCCATCCTCCCTGGAACCCCCTTTTAGGTAGTTAAAAGCTGCTATCAAATCTCCCCTCATTCTTCTCTTCTGAAGACTAAACTATCCTAGTTCCCTCAGCTTCTCCTCATAAGTCATGAGCTCCAGTCCCTTAATCATTTCTGTTGCCCCCCACTGGATTCTTTCCAATTTGTCAACAATTTTTCTACAGTGGGAACCCAAAACTGAACACAATACTCCAAATGTGAATAGAGGTGAATAAACACGCCTCTTAATCTGTGGGCAATGCTCCTACTAATGCAGACCAATATGCCATTAGCCTTCTTGGCAATACAGTCACACTATTGATTTATGTCCAACTTCTTGTTCACTGTGACCCACAGGTCCTTTTGTGCAGAACTGCTGCCTAGCCAGTCAGTTTCTAGTCTGTAGCAGTACATGGGATTCTTTCATACTAAGTGGAGGACTCTGCACTCATCATTGTTGAACATAATCAAATTTCTTTTGACCCTGTCCTCAGTTTGC
Source organism: Pelusios castaneus (assembly GCA_007922175.1). Lineage (NCBI taxonomy): Eukaryota > Metazoa > Chordata > Testudines > Pelomedusidae > Pelusios > Pelusios castaneus. Next base: position 635,034 of record ML686050.1, read on the forward strand.
CTAGGTCACTCTGTATCCTATTCCGGCCCTTCAGCATATCTACAACTTCCCCAAGCATAATGTCATCTGCAAATTTTCCAAGGGTTCAATTCACCCCATTCCCCAGAATATGAATGAAAACAGTGAACTAAACCAGCCCCAAGACCAACTGCTGGGGTACTCCACTTATTGCCTAACTCATGACTGGAAGGCACTCAGATTTTACAGAGATGGAGGTGTTGTACAAAGCTGTATAGAAAGGGACTATGTAGATTATTACAAGGCATACAGCACTGTGAATAATACATTCCACCACTCCATTCTTATCTCCAACAGTTACTGAAAAATGACATGCACAGCAGCTTAATCAAACCCTCTTTCTGTCAAAAGTGAGCTATTGTATCTATGCATCTGACTATTACTCCCAACTGTTTTAACATTGCTGGGATTGCCATTAATATTTTACATTTGAATAAGCATTAGTAACTAAAGAGAGACAAGGTGGGAGCGTGAGACAATATCTGTTATTGGACTGACTTCTGATGGTGAAAGAGACAAGCTTTGGGGCTTACACAGAGCTCTTCATCAGGTCAGCTCAAAAACTAGCCTTTTTTCTCCAACAAAAGTCAGTCCAATAAAGATATCACCTCTCCCACCTTTTGTCCTTAATAACCTGTGAGCAACAGGGCTACAGCTACACTGCACACAACAAAGTTAGGAACTATCTCAATCCAAAGCCATAATGGGGTGAGGATGGGATGATGTTTACCTGGAACTGCAGAAAACATAAGACCAGAAACAATGATCTCTCATTTCTCCAGAACTCAGCTGCTACATTTAAGTTCTTCTTTCTTATTTTTTTTCACAGTACTGGTTCTCTTAGGGCTAGAACCTACATCTTCCTGATAGGGCATACAGATGTCTCATACTCAGTTGGAACATGCTCTTTCCTCTCTATTTATGAACTGCAGATGCTTCCTCATAATTGTAGGTGTTACAGGAGAAAGCTAAGTTTCCCCTGATCACACTTCTTAATGACATTTTTAATTACTGAATCTGGGGAGTCACGTCTTCATGAGCAGAACAAACAACAACAGCTGAAGCAGTCAGCTTCCAAACCCCACTGGACATAATTCTTTTTAGACTTCATATATAGAATAATTATCTTGAAAGACTGAAATACACTCTTCATGTATTTTGAGCCAAATCTTCTATTACCCAAATCATGCATGTAATAATTAATTAAAAGGAAAAGAGAAAACTAAAAGAATGCTCTGCAGACAACACATGCACAAAAATAAAGAAACGTTTTAGTTTGCTTTCTGTTCTTTTAAACAAAAATCTTTTCATGCTCACATAACTATATGCAATAATGAACAGTTGACTTTGGATTATGTAAAAGTAATATCCATTGAATTTGGTGGAATGAAGTTGAAGGTGAAAGAAACTCATTCTATTTAATACAGATGACTTGTTCTGCTCAGTCTGACAAACTGCTTTAGCCTAGAGAAAAAAGATAGGTCTTCTCTAACCAAGACGACACAAAGGGTCACGCTGAGGTGAATTTAGAATAATGAGTTACAGACCAAATACGGGTCTATTGATGAGAGGTAGTAGCTAATTTAGTGGAAGATTTTTTCCATCAATCTGGACAAAACCAGACTGGAAGTAAAGCATATGTTTTCAAGAGTGAGAGTTAGTAACCACAGAAGCAGTTTACCAAGTACATGACTACGTGTACAGATTATCCATTCATCTTTCTTGACTGTCTCCAAGGTGGGGGAAAGACTCACTTATCCTTTCCTTCAGTTTCCTCAGACAACAACCCTGAACTCTCCTTCTCTGCTGGGGAATTAACCTAGATTTAACACAAGCAAAGGCCTGAACTCATATGATTACAGCAGAATCTTCCATTTAAAACCAAGTTTCTAGGTTTCTTGTTTATGAAGAAAAGCTTGAAAAGATTTCTCAAGTGCAACTGAGACAACATCTGCTTAAGTGTACATAGAGTCTCACACAATAGCTTTCAGAGTGAGGAGCTGTACCTTTCATCTGAGTGGAGTGTTAGACACGCTGCACTCTGGTGTCCCCAGTAACCCAACCCCAGCAGGGGACAATGTGTGTGAAGCTGGGGCTGAAGAACACACTCCTTGGGTATTATGCCTGTTGTATGTTCTCTATGTTGGAGTGCAACACCTTCAGAGCAAATTAATGCAAAAATAAAACAGTTGACATGAAGGATCGCATTTCCATGGAGTTTGAGCCTCTGAATCTTGCTTTGTACCATAAGAAAACACATTTTCAGATAGTTGCAACTTGTCAGTGGCAGCCAGATGATATACAGGTTCGTGGGCACAACGAGAAAAATATTCCAATCATGGAATCTTCAAATAAATCAGGGGTGGGCAATAATATTTAGATGGGGGCCGGTGATGCCAGCGGAGGGCCAGCCTGGGTACCAGAATGGAAAGCAGGGTACGGGGGTAGGAGGAACTGGCAGGGGAGGGACCAGGACAGACCTGTGGGGGGGGGAGCCAGCAAGGGGAAGAGCTGGTAGGGGAGGAAATGGGGGGAGCTGGCGGGGAGGTCAGCTGTCTCAGGGGTGAGGGAAAGCAGAAGGGGGGAGGGAAGCGCTGGCCCTTTCCGCCAGCCCTGGCCTGAGAGAGGTGCAGCACCAGCCTGGGGGGCAGAAGGGGACAGCCCTGACTCCATCTCAGAGCACTGCAACACCTGCCCTGGAGCACTGCAGCTCTGATTAGGGGAGCAGAAGGGGCGTAGAATGGCGTAGCACCAGCTCTGGCCCCACCCCCAGAGCAAAGAAGCACCGGACGGGTGGGGGCGAAAGGTGGAAGGAGAGAGAAAGTCAAGGGCAGCAGGCCAGACAGAGGCCTCAAGCGGGCTGGATCCGGCCTGCGGGCCATATTTTGCCCACCCCTGAAATAGATACAAACTTCTGCAGAGAGCCAAATCTCTTGCACCTCTTATTGTCACCAAAGTGGTGAAATGAAAAATTAGGGTTTCACATATGTTTGTGATCCCAGGCCATTAGCTTCAGGATGGCAAACACCAGACATAGAACATTCCACTTCTCTCCTTTCAATCTGAGAGATTAATAAGTCAATTAATAGTAACATTTATGTATGACAGCAGTTATAACCTATCCTATCCAAGATCACAGCCATAGTGCATTTACGTGGCTTGACTGCAGGTGAGATGGTTCCTGACTCAGTGGCCTTACAGTCTAAACACAGAAACCAGACCAAAGGATCCGATGTACAGGGAAACAAGGTGACTTTCCACTGGCCTATATTGGCCACTAGATGTGGGTCCAGGATTCCTAATGGAAGAGAGATTGAGGCGTCTGCTAGATGGCAGTTCTGTAAGGAATGAGTAATGCACGCTACTCCATGAAATAACTATTAAAAGACAGCAGAAGATTAATATTAGCCAAAGTCAGTGCATAGTAATGGACCACCACTGGTCAGAGAGCTGAATTAGTGTATCATAATGTGAAACATTTCAGCCACAGAGATTTATTAGGCACTTTCTCTAAAGGCAATTACATCTGGGGAAAAACAAGTTAAGTCACTGGCTAGGGCCGAGGATGATCCGGCCCCTGTCCGGGCCAGGTAACTGGGACTCCAGCCACCAGCAGCAGCCTGATGAAGCCCCCACTGGGGCCAAGGACGATCTGGCCCCAACCAGGGCCAAGGACCCAGGGAATGGCCAATGCAACCCCCACCAGAGCCGAAGATCTGGAACCTGGCTGCCAGCAACCCAAATTGTCTGATCCAGCGCCCTCCAGGACCGGGCCACAGGCCATTGGTGGCAGGAGCCCAATCTGGGTCCTAAACCTATTTTGGGGTCAGCGCTGCCCCTGCTAACTATAGCTATTTTATATTGTTAAGCTCTCCACCCCTCCTTCAAGACAAGGAATTGGACACCTGTCTTGACCAAATCATTGGAAATGGGCATGAGTATAATAATCCAAGGTATATAACATAAATCTTAGTATAAAATTAGTGGTTTTCAAACTTTTCTCCTCAGGACCCAGTTGAAAAAAAAATCATTTATGTCTGCAACACAATAGCTAATCTTTGAGCAACATATTCCAATCTTTTGATGGCAACAGTAGGGGGCAGTGACCCAGTACCTGAGAGTCCCCAATCCAGTATTGGGTCCCGACCCATGGTTTGAAAATGACTGGCTAAAATCATACCACATAATAGTTCCTGTGAGTATTAAAGTAGAATTTCATTGTTATCCAGATATTACTCATCTGTTCATTTGATTTTCTTTCAATTTTCATTCTGTTTATCATTTGTGCTCATTGCCATAACCAGTTTTATAAATAAACACTTTTAAGTATCTGTGTAACAATTCCTTTTGGGCAAACATGGGGCCCTGTTCAAATTTTCAAATTAAGTCGACTTTATTAAACCACCTTTCTACTCGACCTAAGGCTTAAATCGACTTTTTAAAGTCGAATTAAGCCAGTGTAGCCCTGGGGTAGCCCTAAGTCGATTTAGGGCTACCCCAGGACTACACCAATGCCCTCCCTGCCGGGGGGGCCACAGGAGGAGCCTGGCATGCCCCCCAAAGGGCAGGCATGTGGGCACGGTGTGACACTGTCTGGATTTAGGGAAGCATTTATGATATCATTTTCTATGGATATCTTATAAATGTTATAATCCATAGGAACTATGTCATGTTTGGTATCAATAGAAAGGTAGTAATTTGCTGGGAATGATTATATAGTTTATGTCTAGGAATTGTGTTTCCATTAGAAGTTAAGAATTTGATGTTATTTCCATACTTTAACTTGTGTCATTCTGGACAAAGGTCTTAGAGGGGACGGTGTGAACAACCATTTTCTCCTTAATGTTTAGGAATTTGCCAGGTGATATGATCCCAGGGAGTAAACTGATGAGTCATTAAGGATACAATGGTTGTATTCTTTATGTCCTCAATGGCTCATCAGGATACTCCCTGGGACACTTCTACCTGGCAAATTCCTAAACATTAAGGAGACAATGGTTGTTCACACCCTCCGTCTAAGACATTTCTCCAGAATGACACAAGTTAAAGTATGGATATAACATCAAATTCTTAACTTCTAATCAAAATAGAATTCCTAGACATAAACTATATAATCATTCCCAGCAAATGACTACCTTTCTATTGATACCAAACATGACATAGTTCCTATGGATTATAGCATTTATGAGATATCCATAGAAAATAATATCATAAATGCTTCCCTAAATCCAGACAGTGTCACAGACAGGGCTCTGCCCTGCCAGGGTCCCTGTCCCCGTTTGCCCCATTGTACACAGGGGGTGCTCCCCCCCCGGCTCCGTGGACCTGCCCAAAGTCCCCCTAGCCCCACAAAGTCGACCTAGAGCATCCAGTGTGGACGCTCTAGGTCGACTTTGTAAGTTCCCCTTTAAGTCGACTTTAATTTTAAGTGTAGACACACTAAGTCAACTTAGTTAAAGCCGACTTAAAAGTGCAAGTGTAGACATAGCCTGAGGGTGCACCTACACTTGTAAATTAAGTCGACTTAAGCAGGCTTAAATCAACTTAATTTACTCCACATCTACACTAGGCTTTCTTTAATTAAATTTAAGCTGCTCCTTAAATCGAATTAAGGAAAAACTAGTTTGAATTAATAACACCTTGTTATAATTTGAACTAGTGTTTAAGTTGACTTTATTAAATCAACTTAGCCAGTGTAGATGTCCTAAATAGACTTGGTCAACCTAGGATGTGGGGGACAAGGGAGCCCCACATGGCTCCCTTGTCCCCAAGGGAGCCCCTGCTCCCTTCTCCCCAGAGCCGAAGCTTCCCTGCAAGAGGTGCTGCGGTCCTGGGAAGAATTGATCCCCAGCCAGGACTCCAGCCAGAGGGAATCCCCCACTGGAACTCTGGCTGGAAGGCCCAGGATGAAGCTGCGGGCAGCTTGTCCCGACGAGAGCCATCCCTGCAAGCCTGGCTCTCCATGGGACTGAGAAGCCCTTCGCGGCTTGTCCCAGTGAGAGCCAGCTGGCTCTCTCGGGACTGAGAAGCTGCTCACAGCTTGTCCCGGCAGAGCCAGCTGGCTCTGCCGAGACCGAGAAGCCACTCGCGGCTCTCCCAGCTCCCTTCTCCCTGGGACTACTCAGGTCCCAGGGAGAAAGGAGAGCAGGCTCTCTTCTGCCCAGGACAATGGTACTGGGGAGAAGGGAGCCCCCTGGTCCCTTCTCCAGACCATGCTCCAGCTGATAGGGAAACCCCCGGGTTTCCCTATCAGCTCGAGGGCCATGCCAGCAATTGCCAGCCCTCCATCTGACACGTTGTTTCCTCTGTCAGCTGGAGCGAGCTTCCTTCTTGCCTGGACCCCGCTTAATAGGAGCACCGTTAAGTTGACTTAAGAGTCTTATATATAGAAAGTCGACTTAAGAAAGTCGACCTAATTTTCTGAGTGTAGACATAGCCTTAGTACGGTCCATTGGTAACTATCTTAGAATTTGAAATAATGAAGTAACAGAACACAACTTTCACCCTTAATGTCCTGGGCTGAAAGTATTATGTGGGTGAAGGACTTTGCGTATGAGTTCTGCTCTCAACATACAGGTTGAAATCCTAAAAGAAGCATTCCCAGAATGTTGCAGAGGCGTAGCCAGAACTGATTTTTTGGTGGGGCCCATCATTGACTCAGGTGTATACAAGCTTTATGTCACAAGAGAAACACTGGCTGATAAAAACACGGGATGAAATTTCTTAAAATCGGTGGGTCGGCTTTCAGAATGAATGGGCTGTGGCCCACCCATAGCTATGCCCATGGCATGTTGTTTATGGCTACCTCCATTCCAAGACTGCTGTATATGGTGTAAAAACAAACAAGTTATGCTAAATTCCAGAGGGGTAGCTGTGTTAAGTCTGTATATATCAAAAACAACAAAAGTCCTGTGGCACCTTAAAGACTAACAGATTTCTTCAGGCATAAGCTTTTATGGGCTGCAACCCACTTCATCACCTGCCCAAAGAAATTTATTAGTCTTTAAATTATGCTAAGAAATTAGCCAGACTCCACATCACTGGATTATCCTCCAATGGGAAACCAACTCACAAAATGCTGAGTTCTGCTGCTGCTCAGTAGAAGGGTGAGAGGATTGTTAAATAAACAAACATAAAATTCCTTGGCAGAAATATTTTCATTAGTGGTGGGAATGTGAGAGAGATATCCTTTCAACCAAATCTTTCATTTGCAAACTGTGAGTTTAATTTACTTTGCATTCAGTTCCCTATGTGTTTGTTTGTGTGGCTTCAATATCCAATCTGGCAGGCCTTACTTATTTTAGCCATTGTTATTTATGTTATAATTTCACTGAACTCAATGGAACTGACATGAATAAAGATTATTGAGTAGAATCCGTCTCTGCATAGTATAGACACTGTGTTAGATTTAAGATTTGCAGAGCAATGACTTCATACAGCAGGGAGCAGAAAGGTGATTACCGGTTGTGGGCGGTTGCTTACACCAGGATGGTTGTTTGTACTGTGTGCACAGAAAACACAGGGCTAACTCCCAAGGCTGCTGCCTTCACAGGTGAAGCAAGGGAGTCACAGCCTTCCACGGGGAAGGATACAAGTATGAGATGAACTCTGCATCTTGTAAAGAGAGAAGAGCACCTTCTAAGATGGATCACAGCAGCTCCTTCTGCATTCAGGGGTAGCGGCAAGTATCTTCCCTTAGAAAATACAGGTTTTGCAGAAAGAGACAAGAACTTCAGTGGAGGATCCTGAGACCTGGTATTGAATCCAAATAAGTAGGAGTTCATTGCTGCAAGCTGGGACTGCCCTGGGATTACAGGTGATCACTGACTTCCTGACAGCATTTGTATCCCACCTTCCAAACAGGGGCTTGAATGTGCTTTGTGATAGAGTCTTACTAGTCAGGATCACACATGCCACATTCTTTCTAGACTCCAAGTTCAGAGAAGCATCTTCTCCCTCCCAGCGTTGTGTTCCTCTATTATACACCCACAATTGTTATGAAGTACGGGGATGATGCTCCTCAGTTAGGACAGCACATCAGCCTGGTTCTGTCTCTTCCTAAAATCCACTATGCAAAGATCAATATTGTATTACTGCTGCTGTGAACTCCAATAAATAGAAAAGGCATTCTCAGTCTCTTGCCACATCACCATCACAACCCCATGAATTAAGGAATAATTTATTCCACTTTATAATTTAAGAAACAAATTCATCTCTTGTGATGGGGTGAAAATTATTCCTTTTCCAAGAGGACACTGAAGTGCTGCCTTCACCAGGATATATGGGTAGATTACTATACGTTATATTCTAACAGAATAATAGTTCCCTAAGTTTGCTAGATTGCCCTGGAAATATGAGTGCAAACATTTTACATGTATTTATTGATTCTCACTCCTAAGACACGGCATAATTCTGGCCATTGTTAGAATTGAAATAAGCATTGAGCATTACAGTTAAACTCTGGTATGTCATTAGATGACTATAAGACTAGAAAAAGAAATTGTCTGATCAGTACTTGTCTAGCAGAGAGATGGACAGTTACTCTGTTGTTATTGCTCTGATATGTCAGACAATGGCATGCACGGTTACTAATGTCCTGTGTTTGGACTGAACTTCCTAGAACTTTCTCTGAAGCTGACATTTAGCATCCAAATTACAGCCTGTAGTCAAGGAATATTTTTTATAGATATTTAGGAAATTAATTCACAAGACATAATTAACTTTCAGCTTTGTGTTCTTCCAATTCAATTGGTTTTATTGTTCCTAACATCAGCCCATGGCAGACACAGACTGTGGAAACCAAACAGCCATCATGGATTTCATCCTGCTGGGATTCAGAGATCTCCCTGACCTACAAATTGTTCTCTTCCTGGTGTTTCTAGTGATCTACATTACAACCATGGCCACAAACACCCTCGTTGTAGTGCTTGTTGTGACTGATCGGCACCTTCACACCCCCATGTACTTCTTCCTCGGAAACTTGTCTTGTTTGGAGACCTGCTACACCTCTTCTATCCTGCCCAGAATGTTGGCCAGTCTCCTGACTGGGGACAGAACCATCTCAGTCAGTGGCTGCATCACACAACTGTATTTCTCTGGTTTTCTGGCAGCTACCGAATGCTATCTCCTGGCAGTGATGTCTTACGATCGGTATCTAGCGATATGTAAACCTTTGCGCTACTCAATTCTTATGAATACCAGGTTTTGCCTTCAATTGGCTGCAGGGTCCTGGTTAAACGGTTTTCTAACTGTTACCATCTTTGTCTTATTCCTATCACAATTAATATTCTGTGGACCAAATGAAATTGACCATTTCTACTGTGAATCCACCCCACTGATAAAGCTCTCCCACAGTGACAGCCATCTGATAATATTTGTGGACTTATTCCTAGCCTGTATATTCACTCTGCCTCCATTCCTGCTAACCCTGACATCCTATGTGTGTATCATTGTCACTATCTTGAGAATTCCTTCCACCACTGGGAGGCAAAAGGCCTTTTCCACCTGCTCTTCCCACCTCATCGTGGTGACAGTTTTCTACGGAGCCATAATGATAGTCTACCTGCTACTGCAACACAATACACTGCAAGACCTCAACAGAGGGTTCTCCCTTTGCTATACAGTCCTGACTCCTCTGGTTAACCCTCTCATCTACAGCCTGAGAAACAGAGAGCTCAAGGGAGCCTTGAGCAAAGTAATCAATAAATATGGTTTTCACAAAACCATGCAGAAATTTTGAGATAATAACCTGAGATTTTCAAAGCTGCCTGGTGATTTAACGAATGAGCCCCCATTAAAGAAGAGTTGAAAACTCCTATTGGAAATCACAGCTCCAGTGTGAGAAACACATAGATAATCTGTAGAGAGCGACTGATAGACTTTAGTGTCCCATGCTGTGTCCACGTAACACAAAACAAAGAAAAGTGAGGCTGAAGACAGCTCTGTCATTCACCATATTCATCACCAATACACAGAGTATCATGGGATTTCTCTCCATGGTGCTGGCTAAACATTCACCCTGTGTGAGGAGAATGCGCAACATATGAACATGTACAGTACTGTTCTCCAGTAAGGCATAAAATCCACAAACCAGTAAAGTAAACCCATGTGTGTATTTTCCCTGTTCATTGTTTCTTTATGTTAGATAATCAAGCCTTGTAATCAGACAGTCTGGCACAAATAAAACACAAAGGTTGTCATGCTGGTTGCTACATTTTCTTATGCCCCTAAGGACACAGCGGAGAATCCAGGTGGAATGGTCAATGTTGTCCATCCAAGACGAAGGATCAGGGCAGGAAGCGTCCATAAAAATGTTCCCATCATAGAATGTTTTAGCTGGGCACCAGGCAGAGGGGATGTAAAATTGTAAGTAGTTTTTTCCTATACATTAAAAAAAAAAACACATTTTTTATCAAAATAAAGGTTGTTCAATGACAATACTAACTCCTGGGACAGGATATATGGGGACGTAAGCCTGATAAATCTGCCACCTTCAAACTGTGCTGATTGCCATTGTATGCATATACAATGGCATGTATGTGACCTGCGACTACTAGCAGCAAATATCTCCAATGGTTATTGATGAAGCACCAGCTGGTGTGGGAGCTGAGATTCTTTTCCAGGTGTTTGGCTGTTGGGTCTTGCCCATATTCTCAGGGTCTAACTTATTTGGGATAGGGAAGAATTTCCCCCCCAGATGACATTGGCAAAGTTCAGTGGGTTTTCACCTTCCTAGGCAGCACAGGGAATGGATTGCTTGCAGACTTATACTATTGTAAAGGGTGAAATGTCTGTAATTTGAAGTCATTCAACCATGATTTGAGGATGTCAGTAATTCAGCCAGAAGTTAGGGATCTGTGGATGGGTAAGAATTTCTGGCCTCAAATATGCAGGAGTTGAGACGAGTCCTGATGGAGAGATTCTGATAGACCATTAAAAGGACCAGTGACCACTTGATAGTGTAATATTGATTATCCTATTTGTTCCTAAGATTAATCAAACTTGTTAAACCTTACCACAGGCCTTTGCAGCCTTATCATGACTAAAACAGATGGGGAGCTGAGCCTCTTGCTTAACTTTTGCCTGACCCTGCATCCCCTTCCCAATTCTCTGGTCTAGTGGATGTGCTGGGATGTGTTTCAGGAAAAGACTGATAAGCTCCTTTGTGCATACGCTGCGGGAGAGCTTTTTCCAGGCTATAAATATTTAGATTCTGTAGAGACACCTTTAGTTAATTATGAACTCTGTCAACCTTACATCTAACTTGAAACTCTCACCCAACAAGTGTTTTGTTTTTCTTAACATGTTAGTGTCCATGAGGGGAGAAGCTTGGACTCTTTGGGGATCTCTCCTTGGAGAAATCTTCTGAATCCACCAATGACAGCTGAAAGATCAGGTCTATCAGAAATCTGTTGCTGTTTTCACTTGAATCCCACTAAGACTTTAGTAATTACTGAGGAATGAGCAGGTACAGTTTTAGGGATTTCAGGGCAAAAGTCAAAAGATGGGGTCAGCCATGCCACGTGAGGGCCCCATCCTTGATTTCCCCTCCCCCCCCCCGCTTTGCTGGGGCTCCTGCCAGCTCCCCCAGCCAGTCCACCTTGTCCCCCTGGCTCTACTGCCAGTCCTATCACAGGTAGCTCCAGTTCCCTCTAGACCCTGGCTGGGGATGAGTGAGGTGACTGCCAAGGGAAGGGAGGTGGAGGGATGGCTTCTCCCTTCTCTCCCTGTGCTGGGAGCTTCAGTTCTTTAACCCTCCCAGTTGCAGGAAGCAGATTGTTCTTGCCATAGCAGCTTCTCTTTGGGCTCCCCAGGGTTGCTGTAGGTAACTTCTCCAGTTGCCGTGGCAACAAAGCCCTGCTTGTTCTGGTGCCATCAGGCAACATGGACAGTGACCAGGGGCCAGCCAGGTGAGTGTGGCCCATTGGGCGATGGGGGTCTACCTCTGCCCAGTCCCCACCAGGGTCCCAGGCAACCATTTTCCCCCTGTAGTCTTTCTGTTCCCTCACGCCCTTGGCTACTGGCTGATGACCACTCTGGCTCTTCTGCTCCTGCTTTGGCTGGGATGTGAGGTCCCCTCCCCCTGCGGGGACCTGGGCAGCTGCCCATTCTGCCCACCCCCTAAGACCACCTGTGATGACTCTATGTTCCCCTGCAAACCTACCACCTCCATTGAGCTCATACAGGATGGAGGCAAATGGCCAAGGATCAGAAGTGAGCTCTGAACACTTCTCAGAAACAGGTTTATAGCTTTTTCAGGGCTATACCCAGCTGGGACCAGCACTAGGCTCACCAGGCCCCTTTTAGGCAGGGAGTTTGGGCAAATGGAAGTCAAGTCACAAGCCAGGAGCACTGGGACTGTCTGGAGCCAGTGGGGCTTTGCCAAGATAAATGTAGAACTGAGCCCATTCTTGGAGCCAGGCCTGTCCAATGATCACTGAAGGGGAACCCTACACATAGCTCTGAACAGCAGGAACTGCCCTGCAAACACCAGATGCACCGAGCAGTTCAAAGGAGAGGACCTGTCACAATAAGTGTCCCCAAAACTGACTGCAGCAATTGATGATGTTCAGCAAAGAGAAGTGCAGAGTCCTGCACTTACAACAGAAGTCTGCTACAAACTACAGACCAACTGACTAGGCAGCAAAGCTGCACTAAAAGATCGGGGATTTCATAGCAGTGTTCAAATACATGAGAGGGAGTTCCAAGGAGGATGGACTTAGGCTGTTCTCAGTGGTGGCTGATAAAAGAATAAGGAGCAAAGGTCTCAAGTTGCAGTGGGAGAAGTTTGGTTTGGATATTAGGGAAAAAAAACATTTTTCCTAGAAGGGTTGTGAAGCACTGGAATGGGTTACCTCAGTAGATGGTGGAATCTACATCCTTAGAGTTCTGTAGGGCCCAGCCAGACAAAGCCCTGCCTGGGATGATTTAGTTGGCTTTGGGATGGGGGCTGGACTAATGATGTCCTGAGTTCCCTTCCAACCTTAACCTTACCTGACTCCATGAGTCTTTAAAATCAGCGCTAGATTACAGAAGAGTACAGAAAACGATGGCTGAGTGGAGGGTCCAAAATACTCAGCAATGATCAATATATTTCAGTGGAAAATATAATAATGGGAAAACTATACTGTACAATCACAATGGTTGTAAAGCATACTGACAGGATGAGATATAGGCATCTATTTTCAGAAAAGCCCACTAGGTGGCAGCATCTATTGAATATTAATAAAGGGGTGGTATAAAAGAATTCAAACAGGCTATCACCTTGGACAGGTGTTGCTGAGAAGTTTAAGCTGGTATTTAATCATGATCTCAAATATGTTTCACATTGGATCATTAGACTTAAAAAAATGACAAAATTACACAAGTCCCATTTCCAGAGGGGTAGCTATGTTAGTCTGGTGTACAGCAAAAAACAACGAGAGTCCTGTGGCACCTTATAGACTAACAGATTTTCTTCAGCATAAGCTTTTGTGGACTAAAGCCCACTTCATCAGATGCATGAAGTGGAAATCACAGTGGAGAAGTATATATACACATGCCAGGATGGAGGAGGGCAAGTGTTAGCAAAGTCAATTCAGAGAGCAGATGGGGTCTACTCACACCTGTTGATAAATGTGTGAACAGAACAATCACTTTTTGTAGTGTGATAACCATTCCAAGTCCCTATTCAGGCCCAGTCTGATTGTGTCAAGCTTGTACATCAGTTCCAGCTCTGCAGTTTCATGCTGAAGTCTGTTTTTGTAGCTTCTTTGTTGAAGTATGGCAACTTTCAGGTCAGCTATTGAGTGTCCATGGAGGTTGAAGTGTTCTACAGGTTTATGGATGTTGCCATTTTTGATGTTGGATTTGTGTCCGTTTATCCTTTTGCGTAAGGACAGTCTGGTTTGGCCGATGTACATGGCAGAGGGACATTGCTGGCACATGATAGCATAAACCACATTAGTGGATGTGCAGGTGAATGAGCCCCTGATGGTGTGGCTGATGTGATTGGGACCTGTGATGGTATCACTGGAGTTGATGTGCGGGCAGAGTTGGCACCGGGGTTTGTTGCAAGGATAAGTTCCTGGATTAGTGTTCTTGTTGTATGGTGGTCGGTTGTTGGTGAGTATTTGCTTCAGGTTGTCGGTGAGCAAGGATAGGCCGTCCTCCCAGGGCTTGAGAGGGTGTGTGATCATCTTCTAGAATAGGTTGTAGATCTTTGATGATGCGTTGGAGAGATTTTAGCTGGGGACTGTAGGTTATAACAAGTCCCATTGTACAAGTCCCACAAATAGTGTTAGCTACAAATCTTCAGAGACACTAGATTAACCAAGAGGGAGAAAGGCTGAAATTGGACTGTATTAAAAAGTGTGATGACTAAAGACAGATCTAGAGGCAGCATTGAAACTTTATAAATCGAAGGGCAGCCTCTTTTCCAAATGTAGATCAAGGCACCTGCTTCTCTCTTCAGGTAACTGCAGATTTCTGCACTGAGAAAATCCAGACTCTGTAAGAAGAGGAGTAACATGAACCTCAGATGAGGATTCTAACTCCTTGCACTGAACCAAGAGAAATAGGAGCTCATTCCTTCATGTTGGGGCTACCCTGGGCTTACAGGTAAGCACTCATGCCATTTCTATTCCATCTTCCAGACAGGGGCCTGAATGTCCTTTGTGAGGATTAGAGAGACGAGGTGAGGGAGATGACATCTTTCATTGGACCAGCTGCTGTAGGTGAATGAGAGCAGCTTTCCATCTACTCTAAGCTCCATTTCAAGTGAATGCTAACAGCTTTAGCCTCAGCTTCCCACAGCAGTGTCAGTCAGCCTTCTTGACAACACAGAAGAGAAATGGAGCTTGAGATCCAGGGCTTCTGACAGGTCCTCAGCTGGGGATTTGCCCCTTCACACACAAAAGCATGCTTGATTTACACCACGTTAGTGTCTGGTGCAGGTAACGTCCCAGTCAAGTGGTGAGTGGGAACTGAGTGTTCCTAGCCTGCATCACACATAACAAGATTTTTTCTAGATTCTGAGTTCACAGACAGTATCTTTTCCCTTCAATGTCTATTTCCTGTAATTACAAGGACAACAAGTTTGTTTATTGCATGAGCTTTCCTGGAGAAAATCCCACTTTCTGTTTAAAAGTGCCACAGGACTCCTTTTTTATTTTGCTGAACTAGACTAGACTAACACATCTCCCCTTTGGAATTTTTCCTTTATTATCAGCTTATCATTACTCAGTGAGGAGGGTCACTTCCTAATCAGGGCTGTATTTTAACCTGGCTCTGCCCCATCCTAAGATCCACCCTGCAAAGAGCAGTTTTTTCTTACTGCTACAAAGTGAATATCGGGATGCAGAAAAGTCATTGCCAGTCCCTCAGAATGTCACTATCAACACCCCATGAACTATCGAAGAATCTAGTCTGCTTCATTGTTAATGGAAAAAATGCATTTGTTTTGAGGACGTAATAACTGTTCGTTTTCCTAGTGATCACTGAAATGCTAACTATGCAAGGATATATATTTAGATTAATTTCCATGATTCTATTAGATCAGTGCCTAAGGACTCTAGGTACACTGGAAATATGAGTGCAAAGTTTAAGTATTTATTGACTTTGAATCCTAGGATATGGTAATAAATAAAAAAAAAGTCTCTGACTAGTCATATCAGGACTTGGCTACCACAGAAATGGATTCTTCTCCCTATATTAATTGCTCTGACATGGCACAGGATGTTTTTTGTAGCTACCAATGTTCTGTTCTTGAATTGAGCCTCCTAGTACTTTTCTCTGAAGACAACATTTTATGTTAAAATTTCAGCCTGCAGTCTGGGAAGGAAGGGAATTTCAGAATATTTAAGAATTAATTCATAAGTCTTGATTAACTTTTAATTCTATGTTTTTCTACCTCTATGGTGCAGTTTATGATTGTTTTTTGCTTTGGTTTTTTTTTGTTCGTTTTTTTCCTTGTTCCTAGACTCAACTCATGGCAAACACAGACTGGAAAAACCTAACGACTGTCACAGAATTCATCCTCCGAGGATTTGGGAATCTCCCTGATCTGCAAATTCTTCTCTTCCTTCTGTTCCTAGTCATCTACACTGTAACCATGGTCGCAAATATCCTCATCATGGTTCTCGTTATAACTGATCAACACCTCCACACACCCATGTACTTCCTTCTTGGGAACTTATCTTGTTTGGAAACCTGCTCTACATCCACCATCCTGCCCAAGATGCTGGTCAGTCTCCTGACTGGGGATAGAACCATCTCACTCAGTGGCTGCATCACACAAATGTACTTCTTTGGTTCGCTAGCCGCTACGGAATGCTATCTCCTAGCAGTGATGTCTTACGATCGATATTTAGCCATATGTAAACCCCTGCACTATTCAACTCTTATGAATACAAAGTTTTGCCTGCAATTAGCTGCTGGGTCCTGGTTAAATGGCTGTTTGGCTACTGCCATCTATGTCTTATTCCTATCACAGTTAATGTTTTGTGGGTCAAATGAAATCAATGATTTCTATTGTGAAGCCATTCCACTGATGGATCTTTCCTGCAGTGACACCCACTTTGTCATATTGGTGAATTTAATCCTAGCCTCTGTACTCACCCTGCCTCCATTCCTGCTTTCCCTGACATCCTACATGTGTATCATTGCCACCATCCTGAGAATCCCTTCCACCACTGGGAGGCAAAAAGCCTTTTCCACCTGCTCCTCTCACCTCATTGTGGTGACAGTTTTCTATGGAGCCATAATGATCGTCTACCTGCTACCGAAAGGTGACACACTGCAAGATACGAACAAAGTGTTCTCTCTTTGCTACACAGTCCTGACTCCACTGGTCAATCCCCTCATTTACAGCTTGAGAAACAGAGAGGTCAAAGCGGCGTTGAGCAAAGCACTCAGAAAATGTGGGTTTCAGAAAACTATGGGAAGACTCTGAGATAATTATTTAACCTGAGTTTTTCAAAGCGGCTGGTGATTTAACCAATCAGGCTCATTAAAATGAAGTTGAAAGCATGCATTGAGAATCCCTGCTCTAATGCAAAAAATATATTGATAATTCATAGAGAGTTGCTTAGAAAGTTTACAGTCCCATGCTGTGTTCCTGCAATATAACATATAGGAAAGTGAAGCTGATTACACATCTGTTACTCCCCTTATACAGCACCAATACACAAAGTATTATGGTATCTTTCTCCAAGGTGTTGGCTAAATATTCACCATGTGTGAGGATGGTGTACAGCATATGAACATGTATAGCACTGTCCTCCTGTATGGCACAAAATACATTAACTAGCCAAGTAAATCCCTGTGTGTATCCCCTGTTCATTGTTTCATTATGTTAGTCAAGTAGATAGTCTAGATAGTCTAACACAAATAAAACACAAGGAGTGGCATCAAGTTTGTTACTACAGTGTTTTATTCCCCTAAGAACACAGGAGAGAATCCAGGTGCAGCTATGATCAGTGTTGTCCATCTAAGTTCAAGGGTCAGGGAGGAAAGCAGCCATAACAGTGCTCACATCATGGCGTGTTTAGCTGGGCACCAAGCAGAATAGAGACAAAATTGTAATAAAGTTTTTATATCAATTGAAAATCCATTTGTGATCCAAATAAATGTTTTGGCAATGAAAATACTAACTCCTGGGACAGCTATCTGGGGATGTAGCCCTGGGAAACCTGCCATTCTCAAGTTGCACTGATTAGTATAGTTTACATATACAATGCCACGTGGCTGACCTGCGCCTCTTAGAGGTAAATATCTCCAATGGCTGGTGATAAGGCACTAGGTGTGGTGAGGTCTGAGTTAAAATACTTTATTGGAGTGAATGTTACAAAAAAGGGTCAAGCAGACATGGTTTTAGATAAAGGAAGCAATTGGTCATCCAGGGTACAGTACAGATCATTTGGGAAGTAACAGGTAAAGGTAAGGATGGGGAGTACAACCAATACATGATCTACGGTATTCAGGATGGGGGGAGTCAAAGGACTGCAGGGTTGAGAAGCAAGAGGTCAGAGATTCGGGATAAACAGCTTAATATGGGAGGGATACTGAGTGTGACGATATGGGGAGCACATATGATATTGAGGGTGGTTCATCCCGGAATGTGAATAGGGAGGGCGGGTAAAGAATCCATAGGGAGATATGTTCTCACGTAGAGAGGTGGGGGGAGGGGGACGGCGGAGCCCCCTCCTACACAGAATTCTTTGCCAGATGTCTGCCTGGTGGGTCTTGCCCATAATCACAGGGTCTAACTAATCATTTTATTTGGAATAGGGGAAGAATTTCCCCTCAGGTGGAATTGGCAGAGTGTTTGGTGGATTTTTGCCTTCTTCTGCAGCACTCAGCATGGATCTCTTGCTTGTTTAAACTAGTGTAAAGGGTGAATTCTCTGTAACTTGAAGTCATTCAACCATGATTTGAGGATGTCAGTAACTCAGCGAGAGGTTAGCAGTCTGTGACAGGAATGAATGTGTGAGTATCCGTGGCTTGCAATGTGCAGGAGATTAGATTAGATGATTATGACAGTCCCTCTGTACGGGGAAATTCTGATAGGCCAGTAAAAGGGCCAGTGACCACTTCATAATATCATCTTATCATACTTCTTCCTAACATTAGGAAAACTTAGTCATGCCAAGACTGCATAGACCTGCAGAAAAACTTACTAAGACAAGAAGGCAGCCTCTTGCTCAACCTTTGCCTGCCTGTGCACCTCCTTCCTGATATTCTGATGTGGTAGATGTGTTGAGATGTGTTTCAGGAAAAGACCAATAAGTTCCCTGTAAAGGGCAAGGAATATGGCCGCCCTCTGAGATGGACACAGGGGTGAGCCAATCTCCTGCAAGGGAGCAGAACCAGGGTTTTCCATCCCAGCTGACAGGAAACAGGGGGGTAAAGCAGGGAAGGGAAGTATAAGAGGGCAGCCCTCTCCCTCAGTTGGAGCCTGATGGGCACCGAGGAAGCACCATTCTGCCCTATCTCAGGACTGTAAGCCCCACCACGCCGCTAAAGAGGCCTGGCCCAGATTCCCTACAGCTTGGGGACCAGAGGATCACCCAGAGTAGCTAGTGCCCAGCCAGCCAAAGGGGACATGAGGCCCCTGGGACCTGAGTGAACAGCCCTCCGCTGGGGAGCCAGACACCCAGTGCCCCGACCCAGAGCCTTGGGAGCCAAAGATGCCAACTGGGCCCTGAGACCTGGAGGAGCTCCCCTCAGCTGGGGACCTGGAGAAACAGCTTGTAGGCCTGGAACCTTGTGGACTGGAGCTTCGACCTGAAACCTGTGACCTAGAGGAGCTGCCCTCTGCAGAGGACCTGGGCGAGACACTGCCAGCCCTGCCACCACCCGATGAGGCCGACGAATTCAGGAACTTCCCATTGGTGGAATACCCCGGTGTCCTGTAAGGACCCAAGCCAGCTACCCCATGGGAAAGGGAGAGGGGAGAGTCAACCTGGGGCAGTGTGTTTCGGTGGGAGCCCCGCTGCCCCACACCAGGGGCACCTTGTTGCCACCCAGAGTGTTTGAACCATCCTGCGATAACCACTGAGGCTTGTGAGTGATGTTCCTCCCACTGCCTGACCCCAGTGTCCTTTCCTGACTGTGCTATTGACTTCTATGCTGTCTGCCCCACCCTGCCTGAGGGCTGGGGGCTTCTTGTATATAGAGACTGGCCCTTCCCACTGCTAGAGACTGCTACCTGCCCCTCCCTGCCAGTGGTCGGGGAAATGCAGTGATTACACACCCTTATGCATACCATGTGGGAGAAGTTTTTCCAGCCTTCATATATGTGAACTCTGTAGGACACATTTAGTTAGTTAAGAACTCTGGCGATCTTAGACATAGCTTGATACTCTCAACCAAACAGATGTTCTGATTTTTTTTTCTTCTTCTTGATGCCACCTGAAGCCCCGGGGCTGAGCTAGGGGGCTGGCCCGAACTGGCTGCCCTCGCCAGTTCTGGCCAGCCCCCTAGTCCAGCTGAAGGGGTTCAGGTGGTGGCAGGGGCTGCAAGGGCAGCCGGTTCGGGCCAGCCCCCTAGCTCAGCCCTGCAGCAGGACTAGGGGCTGGCCCGAACTAGCGAAGGCAGCCAGTTTGGGCCAGCCCCCTAGCTCAGCCCCGGGGCTTCGGTTGGCAGTGGGGGCTCCGCTGCAGCCCTGGCAGCCACCCAAACCTCTGCAGCTGGACTAGGGGGCTGGCCTGACCCGGCGAGGAAAGCTGGTTCGGGCCAGCCCCCTAGCTCAGTCCAGGGGGCCAATCCCCGGAGGGGCGGAACCTGGTGGCTCCAATAATAGTCAATTTTATTGCTTTGCTAGAGCAGTGAAATTGACATATTTGACAGCTCCAATGTCCCAGAGTGGCCTCGATTGGCATTGGGACATTTCCGGAGGCTGCCTAATGCGGAAAATGTGTACACACAAGCAGTACTGCAGAACAGCTGTTCCGCGGTAAGCCTAACCACTCTCGACTTGAGTGGTTTAACTGTTGTGGGGCAAGAGGGTGTTGCCGCAAACAGGGAAAATGCTCGTGTGTACGCTACCAGCTTTATTATGTGGTAAGGAGCCTTATCGCGCAATAAAGTGATCGTGTGTACATGGCCTTAGTAAATCTAGCTTTGTAGTAAGAGCACTTGTGTTATACTGTTTCTATTGGTCCATCTGTCAGCTAGATGGTTGTGTTTCCATGGGGCTTATATCCTGAAAGCACCTACCACACATTAAAGTTACCATGAGCTTTGGGTTGGCAGATCCTCAGATAACAACTCCTGATCTTCAAGTCTATGATTCTCTCCCCCTCTGCAAACCAACAATCACTACTGAGCTTATTCAAGGTGGAGACAAAGAGCCAAGCACCACCAGTGATGGAAACTTTCCCTGCAACAGCTGTATAACTCTGCTCGGGGCTTCTCTCAGCTGGGATTAGCACCAGGCCCCTGGAGGCAGAAAAGTTGGGCAAACTGAGGTCAAGTCACAAGCCAGGGGCACTTGGAGTGTCTTGACCCAGTGGGGGGTTTGCAAGGGTACACGTGGAATTGAGGCCATTCCTGGGGCAAGCCTGTCAAATGGTCACTGAGGAAGGACCCCACACATGACCTTGCAGAACAGAAACAACCCTGCTGTCCCCAGCTGCACCAAGCAGTTCAAAGGGTGGGGACGTGTAACAAGGATTGTCCTCAAAACTGATTGTGACAAGGGCATATCTGCAGAGCGCCAGTTCTCAGGATAGAGAATGTTCAGCCAGCCCTGAGGCCTCAACAGCTCGGCTCCACATAGGGACATCTCCCGTCCCAAGGGTACCAGGTAACCTACAGCTAAAGGAAGTGGGGTCCTATAGACTGTCAGCTTATTCTGCCACAGCCTAGAAGTGCCAGATTCTCCCCATCCTATTAGAGGGCTTGGAACTACCAATTGTTTGTTCACCCCATATAGGGCTAGAGATGCCATAGGCACCTGTGACTTGCAGAAGAGGACAGGATGCCTGGGCCTGCATTAGTTCTCCCTTGTTGGAGCCTGCACTCACAGGACAGCCATGGGCATGGCCTCCTTTGGAGAAAGAGAGAGAGGAATAGTCCAATGACCTACATTCCCTCAAACGCCTATAGAGTCTCAGCCTGGATAGCCATCAGGATTCCCACTGTGGACTCAATCTCTGATTGCTTTTGGAAACTCACCCCATATTGACAGAAAAGCAGTGCATTGATGGGAAAACCCTGCTCTGTCTTTGAGAGCCTCTGCTGCTCATAAATGCATAGACTCAGAGTATAAGGTTGGAAGGGACCACTATGATCATGTAGATATGATCTGCCAGAGAACTTCAGCCACCTACTCCTGTAACAGACCCTTAAGAGAAGACTGAATTTTTGAAGGCCACAAATAACGATTAAAAGACTTCAAGGTACAGAGAATCCACCAGCAAGTGACCCAAGCACCATGCTGTGAAGGAAGGAGAAAACCCCCCAGACCATCTGCCAAACTCCCCTAGGGGAAAATTCCCTCCCAACCTCATATATGGTGCTCATTTAACCACTGAAAATGTGGGCAAGACTCAACAGCGAGCCACCTGAAAAGAATGCTGCTGTTGCAAACACTAATGTAGCAATAGCTCTCCTGTATCCTTTGTTTCCCAGTGGCTGTCATCTGGAATAACACACACTAAGTAATAGGTCGGAGAGCAGAGAAACAGGAAAGGTACAGCAGAAGCAGCCAATGGATCGATACGGAAGTACAAGGGCAGAAAGGAGATGTTAGGTTGCCAAATGACCAACAGAGAGAAATGGAAAGGGGGGTAAAGCTGTCTGATAGTGTGTAAATGGTGACACAGAGCACTGGAGAGGAGGGAACCTCAGTTCTATGTAAACAAGTCTCTGTCTAATAGCAGACATTAAGGGGTGAGATATGGGGTGTTATACTAAACAATGGCGCCCAGAATAGGAAAGAAGCAGCTATAATAAGAAGAATTCATTAGAGGAGAGCAGAGCAACAGTTTGTCATGCTGTTAAAGATCTGGATGAAAGGGTGGATTGCAGCCTCAACAAATTTGCAATTCAGCCTAAGCCGGAGGATTGGTAGACATGCTGGAGGTTAAGGACAGGCTGCAGAGTGACCTAGACAAATTGGAGGACTGGGCCAAAAGACAGCTGATGAAGTTTAGCAAAAAAAAGTACAGAGTCCTGCACAAAAGTTTACTACAGACTGGTCACCAACTGAGTAAGCAGCGGTTCTACAAGAAAGAATCTTGGATCTCATATCAGCATTCAACTACCTCAAAAGGGATTACAAAGATGATAGAGGTAGGCTGTTCTTGATGGTGGCAGATAAAAGAACAAGGAACAAGGATCTCAAGTTGCAGTGTGGGAAGTTTGATTTGGATATTAGGAAAAAACAGGGTGGTGAAGGACTGGAATGGGTTACCTAGGGAGATGGTGGAATCCACATTTTTAATGTTCCATTGGGCTCAACCTGATAAAGCCCTGACTGATATGATTTAGTTGGGGTCAATCCTGTTTTGAGGTGGGGGCTGGATTACATGACGTCCTGAGTTCCCTTCCAACCTTGACCTTCCACAACTCCATGACTCTGTATAATCAGCACTAGATGGCAGAAGAGTACAGGAAATGACTGCTGAGAAGAGGGTCCAAAATACTAAACAATGATCAATATATTTTAGTAGCAAATACAATAATGGGAAAATTATGCTGCAGAATTGCCATAGGCG
Source organism: Pelusios castaneus (assembly GCA_007922175.1). Classification (NCBI taxonomy): domain Eukaryota; kingdom Metazoa; phylum Chordata; order Testudines; family Pelomedusidae; genus Pelusios; species Pelusios castaneus. The sequence continues at coordinate 658,253 of ML686050.1, forward strand.
GAAACATGTTGTCAGGATGAGTTACATGCATCTATTTTCAGAAATGCCCACTAGGTGGAAGCATCTCTTGAATATTAATAAAGGGATGGTATAATAGAATTAAAACAGGCTATCACCTTGGACACGTGTTGCTGAGAAGTTTAAGCTAGTAGTTAATCATGATCTCAAATATTTTTTCACATTAGATCATTGGACATAAAAATAAGAAACAGTTACACAAGCCCATTGTACAAGTCCCACTGGTGCTATTAGCTACAAAACTTCAGAAACACTAAATTAACCAAGTGGGAGAGAGGCTGAAATGGGACTATATTAAAAAGTGTGATGGTTGAACACTGATTGAGAGGCAGCATTGATAATGTAAGTCCAAGGGCAGCTCCAAACATAGATCAAAATACCTGCTCAACTGTTCAGGTAACTGCAGGTCTCTGCACTGAGAAAACTCAGGATCTGCAGGAAGAGGAGAGACAAAACCTCAGCTGGGGATCCTAAGTTTTGGCACAAAACCCAGAAGAGTAGCAGCTCATCACTTTAAGCTGGGGCTGCACTGGCATTACAGGTGAGCACCAACTTCCTGACAGAGTTTCTATCCCACCTGTAAGACAAGGGACTGAATGTCCTGTGTGAGGATTAGAAAGTTGAAGTGGGGCCAGTGATATCTTTGGCTATGTCTACACTTAGGGATTTAGGGCGACTTAAATAAATCAACTTTAATAAGTCGACTTTAAGGCGACCTTATTAAGTCGACTTAGAGAGTCCACACAGGACTCCTAAATTGACTTAAAGTGAGCCTTACTAACTCAACTTAGAGAGTCTATACTAGAGTGGCAGCTCCCTTTTTGCTGGGACCCATGGGGTCCTGGAGAGAAGGGAGCCAGGAGAGCTGCCCACCCCTCCTCAGCCCAGCAGAGCCAGCCATGCACCAGCTGGCTATGCCGGGATGAGCCAGGAGCAGCTTCTTGGTCCCAGCACAGCCAGCTGGCATGCAGCTGGCTCTGCCAGGACCAGCCGCCCACCTCCTGGGCTCTCCAGCCAGGGTTCCAGCGGGGGATCCCTTCCTGCTGGAGCCCTGGCTGGGGAGCTCTTCTCCCCAGGACTGCAGCTCTCCTGGCAGGGAAGCCGCAGGTCTGGTGAAAAGGGAGCAGGGGTTCCCCAGGACAAGGAAGTCACAGTGGCTCCCTTCTGCCAGGGATCCATGTGGTGCTCCCTTCCCCCCCCCACCCTAAGTTGACCAATTTACAAGTGTAGACGCACCCTTTGATTGGACCAATTGCTGTTGGTGAATGAGAGCAGCTTTCCATCTACTCTGAGCTCCATTTCAGATGATACCTGTTAATACCTTTAGCCTCAGCTTCCCGCAGCAGTGTCAGTCAGCTTTTTGGCACTTCTGAAGAGAGATAGAGCTTCAGATCCAAGACTTGTGACAGGTCTTCAGCTGGGATCTGCCCCCTTTACATACAAAGGGATGCTTGATTTACACCAGCTTAGGGTCAGGTTCAGATAATGTCCCAATTGAATGGCAAGTAGGGATAGAGTGTTACTAACCCAAATCACACATGCAACATTGTCTAGAATCTGAGTTCAGGGACAGCATCTTTTCCTCACAATATCTTGTTCATGCATTATCATCACACAATCATTAAGAAGTGTGCAGGGACACTCCCTATGTAGGGCTGTACCTTAAACTGGTTCTGCCCCATCCTAAGATCCACCCTGCAAAGAACATTTTTTCTTACTGCTACAAAGTGAATATCAGGATACAGAAAAGTCATTGCCAGTCCCTCAGAATGTCATCACCACCACCACATGAATTATGGAAGTTCACTTCATTGTTAATGGAATAAATGCATCTCGTTTGAGGATGCAATAATTGTTCATTTTCCTGCTGATCATTGAAATGCTGACTATGCAGGATATAGCATTAGATTAATTTCCAGGATTCTAAGAGATCAGTTTTTAAGAACTCTAGACTGCACTGAAAATATGAGTGTAAAATTTAAGTTTGACTTAAACTCTGGCTGGTCATATCCATACTCAGCCACCAGAGAAATGCGTATTGTTACTGCAGTAATTGCTCTGATAAGGCACATGATGATCTTTCTTGGGACCACTCTCCTATTCACGAGATTAGCCTTCTAGCACTTTGCTCTGAAGAGATTTTTTTTTGTTAAAATTTCAGCCTGTGGTCAGGGAAGAGAGGGGAATGTTGAATATTTAAGAATTCATTCACAGGATGTAATTAACTATTAACTCTATCTTCTTCTGATTCTATTGCATGGTTTCTTTTCTTGTTCCTAGCCCCAACGCATGACAGACACGGACTGGAGAAACCTAACAGCCGTCAGAGAATTCATCCTCTTAGGATTTGGGAATCAACCTGATCTGCAAATCCTTCTCTTCCTTCTGTTCCTGCTCATCTACGTTGTGACCATGTCTGCAAACATGCTCATTGTGGTGCTCATTGTGACTGATCAACACCTCCACATGCCCATGTACTTCTTCCTTGGGAACTTGTCTTGTTTGGAGACCTGTTATACGTCCACCATCCTGCCCAAGATGCTGGTCAGTCTCCTAACTGGGGACAGAACCATCTCACTCAGTGGCTGCATCACACAAATGTACTTCTTTGGTTCGCTAGCCGCTACGGAATGCTATCTCCTAGCAGCAATGTCTTACGATCGGTATTTAGCCATATGTAAACCCCTGCGCTATTCAACTCTTATGAATACAAGGTTTTGCCTTCAATTGGCTACTGGGTCATGGTTAAATGGTTGTTTGGCTACTGCCATGTATGTCTTACTCTTATCACAGTTAATATTCTGTGGGCCAAATGAAGTCGACCATTTCTATTGTGAAGGGATCCAACTGATGACAGTCTCTTGCAGTGACACCCACTTCGTCATACTGGTGAATTTAATCATAGCCTGTGTATTTACTCTGCCTCCATTCCTACTAACCCTCACATCCTACATCTGTATCATCATCACCATCCTGAGAATCCCTTCCACCAGTGGAAGACAAAAGGCCTTTTCCACCTGCTCCTCCCACCTCATCATGGTAACAGTTTACTATGGTGCCATAATGATTGTCTACCTGCTACCGAAACATGACACACTGCGAGACATGAACAAAGGGTTCTCTCTTTGCTATACAGTCCTGCCTCCCCTGATCAATCCCCTCATCTACAGCCTGAGAAACAGAGAGATCAAGGGAGCCTTGAGCAGAGCTGTCAGTAAATGTAGTTTTCCCAAAACCATGCAGAGGTTGCAAGGTAATGCAACCTGAGATTTTCAAAGTTGCTCAGTGATTTAACCAATCAGGCTCATTAAAATGAAGCTGAAAACTCCCATTGAAAAATTGAGCTCTAGTGTGAAAAATATAGATAATCTGCAGAGAACTATGCTCTATGCTTTGTTCATGTAGTATAACACACAGGAATGTGAGGTTAAGGTCACTCTCCACATTCAGCACCAATGCACAGAGTATCGTGGTATTTTTCTCCATGATGTTGACTAAATATTCACCTTATTTGTGAAGCAAGCACAGCCTCTCAATCTATCCAGTGCTGTCATCCTGTAAGACACAAAATTCATGCATTAGGCTAATAAATCTTCATGTACATCACCTGTTCATTGTTTCTGTATCTTAGATAATAAAGTTTTTTTAGTCAGACAGTCTAACAGGGGCAGGGAAGGCAGTTGCCATAAAAATATTTCCATCATGGAGTGGTTAGCTGGGTACCAAACAGAGTAGATACCAAATTGTAACAATTTTTAATATCCATTTGAAACCCATATTTGTAAAAAAAAAATGTTTAGGCAATAAAAATAGCAACAAGAATATATAGGGAAGTAAGCCTTCAATATTTGACACCTGTGAAATAATGTTTCTTACCATTGTATGCGTATACAATGGCACGTAGCCAATCTGTGACTGCTAGTAGAAAATATCTCCAAATACCAGTGATGGGCCACTAGCCAGGGTGGGCTCTGCATCACAATAGAAAATTATATATCAGGTGTCTGACTAGTGGATCTTGCAGACATGCTCACTTGCAGACATGCTCAGGATCTAATTCAGCCCCAGATTGGGGGGTGGAGGTGGGGAATTTCCCTGGATCAGATTGACAGAGACACTTGGGCAGTGGAAAACAGGGGGAGGGGGAAGGATCATTTGGAGTCCCAAGTACCAACCTAGCTCCCATGTGGGGAGGGAGGGAGCAAAACTGAGCCTCAAAGGGGGTTACCAGCCTTATCTGCACCCTCTGACCCCAATACTCATCCAGAGTCCCTGCCCCATTCCCAGCCGCTGCTGTTAGCTACTGCTGCCTTACTGTCATCATCATACCATGAACTAAAGAAGACTTTAGCGCACTTCATCACTTTTGGAATGAGCATGTCTCTTGTGAAGGGAGTGAAAACTGCTCCTTTTCCTACAGGACACTGAAAAACTGACTATACCAGGGTATAAGGTCAGATTAATTGCAGTTAATTCTAACATTAAATTGGTAAATAAGGACATTAGATTGCCCTGTAAATCTCAGTGCAATATTTCAGTTTATATATTTATTGAATTTTATTCCAAAGACATGGCATGAATCTGGCCATTGCCAAAACTGAAATACAACTTATAAGCATCAGTGTTAAGTTTTTATGTGTCACTAAATAGGATATGAAATCAGATACAGAAATGCTCTGATATATCATGTCAGTATTCTGCCACCAGAAAAATTGGCTGTTATTGTCGTTATTGCTCTGATATGGCACACAATGGTCTGAATGGGTAGCCAGGTGACTATTCATTCCTAAGTCAGTCCACATCAGCTTCCTGTGTGTAATCAGCCCCAAACAGTGGATGTATGCCCTCTGCCCATTCAGGCAACAGTCCCAAAATGAGCTCATCTAGCTTGCAGATGCCACACCAGAAACTCCCATCCTATAGGAATTGGGTCCTTTCCCCAATCACCATAGAGTCATATCCATCCATTTATGAGAGAAATTGATAGGCCCACCCTCAATCATTCACACCATCTAAAGTCCACACCATTTTAGATAAAACAAACATTAATTTATTGATCAAGTAATGATTTTAAGTGAGTATATAGCAAATCAACGCACAATCATTTAATAAACTAGTCAGGAGTTACCACAAGCAAATAAAGATATAAAACGCATGTTGAACTATTAATGCTATTCCAAGATTACTCTTTAGACTATTCTCCTCAATCTTACCCACAAGGCTGATTGTTGGTGGTGTTCAGGCAGTCCAGGCCCTTCTGGCCATGTGGATTGGCTCAGTCTCTTCAGTTTCTCCCAGAGGCAGATATAGGGGTAGGTAAAGAAGGTGCACACCTTGGGCCCCAAGTAGTAATGGGCCCCAGTGCCTGCTTTGCCTACCTCAAAAGCTGCATCTGCCTAGGTAAGCAGTAGGAGGAAAAACTGGCCTTGGGGCCGGTGGCGGGGAGCTGAGAACATGAGGGGGGATAGGGCCATGAGGGAGGAATCAGAGCCACAGAGTGTGACCAGTGGTGGGGACCCAGGTCCACAGGGGGGGGGGCTGTAGGGGCCTATAGGGGGCCCCACATTGGGCCTTTGCCTAGGGCCCCCAATTGGCTAAGACTGCCTCTGGCTGCTCTTAACATGGTCTTTCTCTGGCAAAAGCCAGCAACTTCTCTCTCTCTCTTTCTCTCAAAGGCTGTGTCTACACTGGCAAATTAAGTCGACTTAAGCCAAGCTACACTACACTTTGCTTAAGTCGATTTAAGCAAAATAAAGTCGACTTAATGAAAATTAAGTCGACTTTATTAAACCTGCTTTTTACTCGACCTAAGACTTCATTCGACTTTCTAAAGTCGAATTAAGCCAGTGTAGACATGGGGTAGCCCTAAGTCAACTTAGGAGTCTGGCATGCCCCCCAAAAGGCAGAGCAGAGCCCTGTGTGTGTTGCTGTCTGGATTTAGGGAAGCATTTATGATATTATTTTCAGTGGATATATCATAAATCCTCTATAATCCATAGAAACTATGCCGTGTGTAGTATCAATAGAAAGGTAGTAATTTGCTGGGAATGATTATATAGTTTATGTCTAGGAATTCTATTTGGATTAGAAGTTAGGAACTGGGTATTCTATCTGTACTTTAACTTATGTTATTTTATTGAAATACCTGAGAGAGCTGGCTGGGTGTGTCAAACCATTGTGTCCTTAATGTTTAGGAATGTACCAGGGATGATGGTCCCAGGGACTAAACTGATGAGCCATTAAGGACACAATGGGTGTAGACGCTCCCAGGTACAATGGGCCCAGGGAGAAACCTGATGAGCCATTACGGACATAATGGTTGTAGACAGCCTCCTGTCTGGGGCATTTCCCCAGAATGACACAAGTTAAAGTATAGCTATAACAACCAAATGTGGCTTAGAAGCCTCTTCTTTCTTCACACCAGTCATGACTTTATAGACCTCTATCACTGTGACACACCACTCCCAGAATCTGGTCCTGTGTGCCGCTGTGACCCCCCAATCACCCCCAACTTACTCCCCTTGCAGGGTGACCACTCACTATTGAGTCAGTCCACACCAACCTACTGCATGTAATTGGTCTCTGGAGGTCATCTATGGGACATTCCCCAGTGAGAACTCTCAGTCCTTAGGCACCACACTGTGAACTCACATCCTACAGAGATTGGTGCCATTCCCCAATCACCATAGACTTATGTCCGACCATTTAACAAAGAAATGTATTGCACAGCCTTCCCCATTGTGACAGGCTGCTTCCCAAATCCAGTCTCGTATGCTGCTATGACCCTTCGAGTTCCACTCCCGAACCCCAATTCACCCCAACCTGCTGGGTGACCACTCATTCATGAGACAGTCCACACCAGCCACCAGTGTGTAATTGGTCCTTGACAGTGGGTGTTAATCCACTAGCCACACAAATGTTGGTCTCCAAGAGACCAGCCCCAGCCCCAGAGTCCACAACAGGAGTCACTGTTTTACAGGGATTGAGCCCCACCCCCAAACACCATAGTCTCTAGTTCGTCCACTTAACAAAGAAATGGATTGGCTCACTGTCTTCCACATCCACACCCTCTAAAAACCACACAGCTTTAGATAAAACAAATACTAGTTTATTGATCAGAGTACAATTTCAAGTGAGAAAATGGCAGAATCATACTATAAATGAGTCAGGAGTGAGCACTATCAAATAAAAGGGATAAACTGCATATAAATCTAAAACAGCAAGAGTCCTGTGGAACCTTAAAGACTAACAAATTTATTCAGGTATAAGCACTTCTGTGCTGTTTATGTGCTGCTACAAGAGAGTTCTATCTGTCCCCCGTCCCCTGACCCATGCAACCCGCTTCACATGGGCACACATACATGATGCTGTAGGAAACATGATACCACAGTAATCATTTAGAATATATTAGGAGCATTCATAAAGGAACCTTGCATGGTATATTGGGCATCAAACTACACATTTACGTTGCAAAAGTGAAGAGAAAAGTTGCGTGGATCATACCCCAGGGTTGCATGAATTTGCAAACTATGACAATTATATATTCCCTTAATGTCTTTTAAAAACTGAAAAATCTCTTCTGCTATGGATATCTACAGAAAAGTACTGGATTGATGGAGAAACCCTGCTATACCTCTCAGAGCCATTACTGTTCTATGTACTGTTGGAACTCCTAGGCTATGTCTACACTTACAAAAGCTAGTTCTAATTGGTTAATTCGAACCAACTAATTCGAACTAATTTTAGTTGGTTCAAATTAACTTAATTTGAACTAGCATGACCCCATTAGAATGCTAGGTCGAACTAGCTATGGCCATGCAGGGCACTTGCTTAGTTCGAATTAGTCAGTTGCATGAAAGTCAATCTGCCGATTAGTTCAAACTAAGCAGTTAGTTAGAACTAATATGGTCACATTGACTTAATTCAAACTACCTATTTCAACTTAAGGGTTAGTTCGAACTAAGCAATCAAATTTATTAGTTCGAATTAAGGACACCATTAATTTGAACTAATAAAAGCCTAGTGTGGCCAAGGCTTAAGTTAGTTCAAATTAAGCTTCCTTAATTCAAACTAACTTGCAAGCGTAGACATGGCCCTAATGTTCTAATTGGGCCATTCTACATTTCCATTCCCAGTGGCTATCTTCTATAAAAGTGCACACTTAGCAGCAGGTAAGAGGGGAGGAAAGACAAAATGATGGTAGAACAAGAAGCAATGAGCTTAAATTATGGCAAGGGAGCTTTAGGTTGGTCATTAGGAAAAAAATCCTAACTTCCAGGGTGATTAACCACTGGAATAGGTTGCCTAGGCAGGTTGTGGAATCTCTGTCATTGGAAGTTTTTAAGAGCAGGTTAGACAAGCACCTATCAGGGATGGTTTAAGAGAGTACTTGGTCCTGCCCTGAATGCAGGGAACTGCACTTGATGACCTCTCATGGTGTCTTCCAGTTTCTATGGGTATGTCTACCCTTAAAAAACTAAGTCAACTCCATTAAGTTAATTTAACAAGGACAAGTTAAGTCGACATAAAGTCGGCCTTGTTAAGTCAACTTACAGAGACTACACTAGACTCTGAAGTCGAGGGAGAGCCATGGCTCCCGGCCCCTGGGGACTCCCGGGGACAAAGGACCCATGGCTCCCTGACTGAAGGGAGCCAGGGCTCCCTTCTCTCTGGGACCCGCGGGGGTCCCGGCAAGTAGGCATCTGCAGCTGCCCTCTCCCTGGGACCCCCGTGGGTCCCAGGGAGTGGGCAGCTGTTGCTGCCTTCTTGCCAGGACCCCCACGGGTCCAAGGGAGTGGGCAGCTGTGGCTGTCCTCTTGCCGGGACCCTGAGGCTTCTTGGCAAGAAGGAAATACGGCTCCCTTCTTCCAGGGAGCTGCGGGTCCCGGGGAGAAGGGAGCTGTGGCCCCTGTCCCAGGGAGCCACAGCTCCCTTGTCCCCAGCCCTAGGTCACCTTAGAGAGCTAAGTTGACCTAGGGCTTCCATACCGGTTTTAGGTGGACTTAACAAATCGACTTAGCCATTAAGTCAACCTAAACATTGGTAGACAACAGAGTCTTGTGGCACTTTTAAAGATTAACAGATTTATTAATCGCATGAGCTTTCGTGGGAGAAAATCCCACTTTGTCAGACGCTTTGAAGAT
>ML686050.1:668311-689018 GCA_007922175.1 Pelusios castaneus
ACGCTTTGAAGATAGGATCTTCAAAGCGTCTGACGAAGTGGGATTTTCTCCCACGAAAGCTCATGCGATTAATAAATCTGTTAGTCTTTAAAAGTGCCACAAGACTCTGTTGTCTTCCTAGATGGCAGAGGAAAGAGAAAGGTGCAACAGCGTTCGACAATGGAAACCAGCCAAAGTGAAAGAGCAAGAAAGATAGTTATGTTGTCAAATCACCAGAAAGAATTAGAAAGACACGTGAAGGTGTCTGAGGGCATGTAAATGATGGGAAATGAGCACTGAAAAGAAGTAGAACTCTAAGTTATATAATGAACTGTGGATTGTGCCAGAAGTTAAGGATCGAGACAGGGGCTGTTAGGTTAAATAATGCCCACAAATTGACTTAAAAATCAAGAATGAGAAAGAGGCACCTCTAGCTAGAAGAACCCACAAAAGAGGTGCAAAGCAATAGGCTGTTGTGCTGGGAAATCAAAATTAGATAGCAGGAGGGGGGAGGAAATGAAAGAGAGGAGGGGATCAGAAATACTGACCAGTGCCCAAAGGATTTCAGTACTTAATAAAATAATGGGAAAGCTACAGTAAAATGTCTATGGGGTGTAAGCATATTGAAAGGGTGAGGTATAGTCAGCTATTTTCAGATATGTCCACTAGGTGGCCGCATCTATTGAATGTTAATGAAGGAGTGTGGACAATTATAGCAAGCCATTACCTTGGAAAGGCATCACTCCAACATTTAAACTGGTCATAAAATCATAGAATCTTAGGGTTGGAAGGGACCTCATGAGGTCATCTAGTCCAACCCCCTGCTAAAAGCAGGATTACTCCCATTAAATCATCACAGCCAGGGTTTTGTCTAACCAAGCCTTAAATCTTTCCAAAGATAGAGATTACACCACCTTCCTAGGTAACCCATTCCAATGCTTCACTGCCTCCTAGTGAGAAAGTTTTTTCCTGATATCCAGCCTTGACCTCCCCAGCTGCAACTTAAAACCATTGCTCCTTGTTCTGTCCTCTGTTACTAATGAGAACAGCCTTGCTCCCTCCTCTTTGGAGCACCCCTTCAAGTAGTTGAAGGTTGCTATCAAATCCCCTCTCAGTCTTCTCTTCTGCAGACTATATAAGCCTAGTTCCTTCAGTCTCTCCTCGTAAGTCATGTGCCCCAACTCCCTAATCATTTTTGTTGCCCTCCGCTGGGACTCTTTCTAATTTGTCAACATCATTTCTGTAGTGGGGAGCCCAAAACTGGACATAGTATTCCAGATGTGGCCTCACCAGTGCCGAATAGAGGGGAATAATCACATCCCTCATTCTGCTGACAATACTCCCACTGATGCAGCCCAATATGTCATTGGCCTTTCTAGCAACAAGAGCACACTATTAACTCATATTCAGCTTCCTATCCACCATATCCCCCATGTCCTTTCCTACAGTGCTGTTACTTAGGCGATCGGACCCCAGCCTGTAGCAGTACATGAGATTTTTCCATTCTAAGTGCAGGACTTTTCACTTGTCCTTGTAGAACTGCATGGGATTTCTTTTGGCCCAGTGCTCCAATTTGTCTAGGTCTCCCTGAATCCTGTCCCTGCCCTCCAACGTGTCTACCATTCCCCCCAGCTTGGTGTCATCTGTGAATTTACTAAGCATGCAATCTATCCCATCATCCAGATCATTAATGAAGATGTTGAACAGAACGGGCCTCAGGGCCTCTGGGGCACTCCATTTGTTACTGGTTGCCAACTAGACATTGAGCCATTGATTCCTACCCACTGAGCTCAATGATCTAGCCAGTTTTCTATCCACCTTATGGTCCATTCATCCAGCCAATACTTCCTTAACTTGCCAACAAGAATGCTGTGGGAAACAGTATGAAAAGCTTTGCTGAAGTAGAGGTATATCACATCAATGGCTATCCCCACATCCACAAATCCAGTCCTCTCATCATAGAAGGCAATCAGGTTGGTCAGGCATGATTTGCCCTTGGTGAGTCCATGCTGACGGTTCCTGATCTCTCTATTTATTTCCAAGTGTTTCAGAATGGATTCTTTGAGGACTTGCTCCATGATTTTCCCAGGGATTGCAGTGAGGCTGATTGATCTGTAGTTCCCTGGATCCTTGTTTTTCCCTTTCTTTAAGATAGGTACTATATTTGCCTTTTTCCAATCATCCAGGACCTCCACTGTTTGCCACCAGTTTTCAAAGATATTGGCCAGTGGCTCTGCAATCACATCGGCCAACTCCCTCAGCACCCTCGGATGCAGTTCATTCGGCCCCATAGATATTTGCACATCCCACTTCTCTAAATAGTCCCTAACCTGACCTTCCATCACCGAGGGCCACTCTCCTTCTCTCCATTCTGTGTTACCCAGTTTAGTAGACTGGGAGCTGACTCTTCCTGTGAAGACTGAGGTTAAAAAAAGCATTGAGTACTTCAGCCTTTTCTGCATCATCCACCACGAGGATACCTGCCTCATTCAGTAAGTGACCTACACCACCCCAATCCTCTTCTTGTTACTGACATACTTGTAGAACCCCTCCCTGTTACCCTTCATATCCTTTGCTAGCTACAACTCCAATTGTCCTTTGGCCTTTCTGATTTTATCCCTACTGGTGTGTAATCATGAGCTCAAATATAATTCACATTATACCATTACCCTAAGAAGAAGAAAAAAGCAATTACAGAAGTCCCACTCGGCCTTGTTAGGCACAAAGCTTTGGAGGCACAGAATTAACCAGGAGAGAGAGAGGGGCTGAAGTGGGACTGTATTAAAATGTGTGAGGATGGAATACTGATCTAGAGGAAACATTTGCACTTGATAAATCAATGTACAGCCCCTTTTCCACAGATCACTCCACCAGCTCATCTCTTCAGGTAACTGCAGATCTCTGCATGGAAATAGCCCAGTTTCTGCACAAAGAGGAGAGAGAAGACCTCAGCTGAGGATCCTCTATCCTGGGACTAAACTTGGAAAAATAAGAGCTCATCCTTTCAAGCTGGGATTGCTTTGGCATTACAGGTGAGCACCGAATTCCTGACAATGTTTCTCTAACACCTTCCAGAGAGGTTCCGAATGCATTTTGTGAGGGTTAAAGGTAAGGCAGGTGAGATCACATCTCTTTTGGACCAACTGCTGTGAGCAAATGACAGAAGCACAAGACCTACACTGAGCTCTTACTCAGGTGAATATTAACAGTGTAGCCTCATTTTCCGATATCAGTGTCACTCAGTGTTCATAGCAACACCGAACAGAGATGGAGACTGAAATCCAGGACATATGACAAGTTCTCAGTTGGAGATCTGCCCCAGTGACACACAAAGGGAGCTCCCTTGATTTACACCAGCTGAAGGTCTGGCCCAGTGTGTGTCCCAATCAGGTGGCAAATGGTGACAGAGTGTCACTAGCCCAGATCACACATGCCACATTCTTTGTAAAGTGCATGTTTAAGGACAGCATGTCCCTGCCTGCCTCCAGGGGCAGTCTTAGAGTTTCTGGGGCCCAGAGCAAAAGTGAAGGATCCCCCACACACACACACACCACATGGGGGGTCCCATCCTGGATTTTTGCTCCTCTTTGGCCCGCCATGGCCCATGCCACCCCCGCTCCTGATGCCAGCCAGCCTCGCCAAGGCCTTCCCAGCGCTGATGCCACACCAGTTGGCAGCCAGTTTTGTGGAGGTCCCTGCTGTCCTCCAGCCCCGACGTGGCCCCTGATGCACCACCAGATTAATTAGGGTCTTCAGCTCTGCCACGGCCCCCACGGCTTCCCCTGTCACCGCCACCAGCATCACTGCCCCCACAACCAGTCTCACCTGGGCTTTTGTGGCTCCACTACCACAGCCACAGTCCCCCCATACCTCCCTGCACGGACCCCTGGCGCTGCTGTCTGCCCCCATTCCCTCCCAGACCCACCGCCTAGGCAGTCTTAGCAGCTGGGACCTTCAGCAGCCAGGCGCATCATGGGGTCCCTTCCCCTGCAGGGCCATGGGCAGCTGCCCACACTGCCCTTCTGGTAAGACTACCTATGTCCCCCACAGTCCTTTGTTCCTGTACTATCATCCCACAATCATTAGGAAGGGTGAACGGTGACTCCAAAGTTAAGAATGCATGTTAATCTGATTCCAACCCTTCCAGATATCGGACCAGCAAAGAGCTGTATTTCATCACTGCTACAAAGTGAATATCCAAAAACACAGCAAATCACGGTCACCAGTCTGTGGACAAAGGAAGAATGTATATCACTTCATAATTTATGGAATAAATATATCTCTTGTGAAGGGAAAAAATTGTTCCTTTGCCAACAGCACACTAAAGTGCTGACTTTACCAGGGTGTTTGGTTAGATCATTTCCCTTTAATTCTAACCGAAGATTGATGCTTAAGAACACTACACTGCCCTAGAAATCTAAGTGCAAGATTTCAGTTGATGTACTTACTGATTTTGACTCCTAAGACATGGCATGATTCTGGCCATTGCTAGAAGTGAAATACAAGTCCAAGCACCATTGTTAACCTCTGGTATGGACTTTATGGCTATCATAGCAGAAAAATAAATGGTCTAATGATTACTTGGCTACCATAGAAAGGGACTGTTAAAGGTGTTTATTGCTATGTATATTATTATATTTTATATAGTTTTTGCTGTATATATTGGTATATGGCAGACAATGGCATGCATGGGTACCAAATTCCTCGCACTGTACTCTAAAGTCTACATTTTACCACCAAATTACAGCCTGCAGTAAAGGAAGCTTTTTAATATTTAAGGAATTAACTGACAAGTCTTGATTAACTTTTAACTCTCTATGTTTTTCCAGTTCTTTTGCAAACTTCACTATATTGTTCATAGATTGTGTACATGGCAGACACAGACTGGGGAAATCAAACGGCCATCACGGAAATCATCCTCCTAGGATTCGGAGATCTCCCTGACCTGCAAATTCTTCTCTTCCTAGTATTCCTACTGATCTACATCGCAACGGTGTCTGCAAACACCCTCATCGTGGTGCTCATTGGGACTGATCAGCACCTTCACACCCCCATGTACTTCTTCCTGGGGAACTTGTCTTGTTTGGAGACCTGCTAAACCACTACTATCTTGCCGAGGATGCTGGACAGTCTCCTGACTGGGGACAGAACAATTTCAGTTGCTGGATGTTTCACACAATTCTATGCCTTTGGTTTTCTGGCAGCTACAGAATGTTATCTCCTAGCAGCGATGTCTTACGATCGGTATTTAGCTATATGTAAGCCACTGCACTATTCAACTCTTATGAATACTAGGTTTTGCCTCCAACTGGCAGCTGCGTCCTGGTTAAATGGTTCTTTGGCTGTTTCCATCATTGTCTTAATCCTATCACAGTTAATATTCTGTGGGCCTAATGAAATCAACCATTTCTACTGTGATTCAGTCCCACTGCTGGAACTCTCCTGCAGTGACACCAACGTAGCCTTATTGCTGAATTTTATACTAGCCTCTGTATTCAGCCTGCCTCCATTCCTGCTAACCCTCATATCCTATGTGTGTATCATCACCACAATCCTAAGAATGTCTTCCACCACTGGGAGGCAAAAGGCCTTTTCCACCTGCTCCTCCCACCTCATTGTGGTGACGATTTTCTATGGAACCATAATGATCGTCTACCTGCTTCCAAAACATGACCCACTGCAAGACCTGAACAAAGGGTTTTCTCTTTGCTACACGGTTCTTACTCCCCTGCTCAACCCTCTCATCTACAGCCTGAGAAACAAAGAAGTCAATTGTTCCTTGAGGAAAGCAGCCAGTAAATGTGGCTTTCAGAAAGAGACTCAGAGATAAAAATTGATCTCCAGATGTATGGTCACGAGGAAATTTCCACCCAGGTCAAACTGGTAGAGTCTCTGGATAGTTTTCACCTTCTCTGCTACATGTAGCATGGTTCTTTTACCGGTTTAAACTAGTGAAAATGGAGGAGTCTCTGTAACTTGATATCTTTAAGCCATGAATTAAGGATCTCAGGGGAACACTTCAATTTCCCTGATCACTCCATTAACAATCTGCTAACAGGTCTTAGGCAAATGCATAACAAATGAAAGCTTCAAAGAGAAACTGCAGAATTAGAATTCATATGCAGATTTGATACCATCAACTTAGGTTTAAATAGGGATGACATTTTTTCCCCATTACAGCAGGTAATTTTGATTTCCTTCCCCCATCCCTCACTTCCCTTCTATATGCTGTTCTCCACCATTTAAATCTAAACAATTGCATTGGTTTGCTTTAACAGTCTGACCCAATCCTCTGATTTCCCTTGCATTTATTTTCATCTCAGTCATCTGTACTTCTCCATCTTCAAGAGTCTGACAAAGTAGGATTTTCTCCCATGCAAACTCATGTGATAAATAAATTAGTGAGTCTCTAAATGTGCCTCCAGACTTCTTTTCTGTTCAACCTGAGCTGAAGGTCTGTGACAGCAGTGGGTGGGGAACATTCTCTGGCCTGCAAACCAGTTATTTCCACTGTGCTCAAACAACTTGGAAGCTAACAGCCACACAGCAACTCTGACCTCTGGACACTGCCCCAGGAACAGCTTCTTAGGTCTGATCTGGGTTCCATCCAGCTGTGCCTAGTGCCAGCAAAGCATGAGCTCCAGGCTCAGTGGGATCATGGAGGCAGGGAGATTGGGCAAACAGAGGTTAACTCACACCCCAATGTAGGGGTAAAGTAAAAAAAATCAAAAGAATATATCCCACAGAATTATTATCAATTAGTAATTAATATACACTCATGTAAATGAAAGCCCTTTTATTTATTCTTAAAACAGAATTCATTTATAAAACAGTCATTCATAAAACTGCCACATCCACTCATTGAGAAAGCCTCTTTAGAGAGCCACTTTCGTTCATTTGTTAAGAAAGCTGTGCTTAGATGAGTTAATTTTCACTGAGAAAGGTCTCTTTTATTTCTCTTTAAGTCACTAGCCGCTTGTCCAGTTATCGCTTAAATCACTTTTTCTTTTATTGTCACTGATGAAGGTTATTGTAACTCATTTTCTTATTACCACCAATAGAAATTGTCTTTAAACTATTTATTCTTATAGTTGTAACTAAAGTAACTCTTTAAATTGCTTATCCTCCAACATTGTAGCTGAAGTGTGACATGATTGTACTTGGAATTCCATTTTGAATATATTTTCAATTTTACATTTATTAGTCTAAATCTTGCAGAGACTTTCCTTAAGTGCGTATAATTTCATTTCATGTTTGAATGAGGCATGCGCAATGCAATCAGTCTCTAGTGCTAGCCTTGAGTGGAGTACAAAAGCCAGTACAAACTAGGGACATTTCAAAAGCATCATCTCCAACATCCTGACTAATAACCATTGATGGACCCATTCTTCATTAATTTATCTATTTGTTTTAAATCTGCCACTTATTAATTTCATTGGTTGATCTCCTAGTTCTATTGTTATGTGAAGTATTAAATAACATAGCACATTTCCTTTCTCCACACCAGTGAAGGATATGATAGAGGTCTGTAAAATCTCAATTTTTTCATCTCTCTCCCAAGCTGAAAATTCCCAGTTTTATTAATCTCTTGTCAGATGGAAGCTGTTCCATACCCTAATCATTTTAGTTGCTCTCCTCGGTATTTTTCCAATTCTAATCTATCTCTTCTGAGATGGGGCAACCAGATCTACACGTAACATGAGGCCTTATCATGGATTTATGCAGTGACATTATGGTATTTTCTCTCTTGTTATCTATCTCTTTTCTAATGATTTGTAACATGCCACTAGCTTTTTTCCTTGCTGCTCTATATTGAGCAGGAGATTTCTGAGAACTATCCATAATAGATTCCAAGATCTCTTTCTTCAGTAGTAATGGCTAATTTAGGCTATGTTAGTTCGAATTAAGGAAGCTTAATTCGAACTAACTTAAGCCATGGCTACACTAGGCTTTCATTAGTTGGAATTAAGGGATTCCTTAATTCGAACTAATAAATTCAAATATGCTATTCGAACTAATGGTTAATTCGAACTAGTTAGTTTGAATTAACCAATTTGGTCATGTTAGTTGGAACTAATTGCTTAGTTCTAATTAACCGGCAAGTGCCATGAATGGTTGGGGAACACTTTTCTATTTTTATTATGGTGCTGTACAGCCCACTTTCACTCTTACAATTTCACTCCCCATTGTCTCCCACAGACCCTCCGTGAATTCAAACACACACCCCTCATTTCAATTCTGGGTAAACACTGTCCAACCCCGTACATAAAACAAGACCAACCCCAATTGAAACATCCTAACCACAGCTTTGTCAAGCTGTACCTTGAGAAAGCTTTGCTTTCTCCACACCATATTCCCATAGGAGTGGGCTTCTTTTTTTTTTTTTTTACAAGATGAAAAATATCTACGATATGGAAGATTTTCAATTCTCCATATTATCGTTTTGCCCTTTTCTGTACCTTTGCCAATTCTAATATATATAGATATAGATATAGATATTTTTCCTAATTGTTCCCAACACTGTTGGATGTTTTTGACTGCCACTGCATATGAAGTGGATGTTTCAGAGAACTATCCAGAGTGATTCCAAGATATAATTTATGAGGCATGACAGCTAATTTAGACCCCCCAACTTTTTTTCTGATTTCCAATATGAGTTTTCTGAGATCCTTTAGTTTGGTAAAAAACTGACTGCTAAGAATTACAATCTTGAGTAATTTTATATCATCTACACATTTTACAACTTCACTGTTTACCTGTTTTCCTTTAGGATCCTTTAGGAATATTCTGAAGAGTACTGGTCCCAGCCCAAATTCCTATAGGATACCGCTATTTAGCTCTACCCATTTGGAAAACTGGGTATTTATTACTACACTTTATATCCTGTCTTCTAACCAGTTATTGTTCAATTTGCCTGCAAATGAAGTTAAGCTACGTGGCCTATAATTTCCTAGATCATCCCCATAGGTTAAACTATACATTGACGGGCCCTGGACACATCCTAATCTCTGGGCCCCCTTCCTGTATTGTCTGGGACCCCTTCGTGCATATGCGGGCCCCAGCCCAGGTAGGCATTTGCTACCAGGTCTCAGTACCACATGCATCAGTTATCACTACATAAAAATATTTATACATTTATATGTTGTTAATGTCTATAGCAATTATTGTCACAATCGAGCAAACACTGCATAACACAATAAGTATTGTGATTAACAATAGTGGGGCATAGGACCTGCCAGCAGTCAGGGCAGGGCGGAACATGCGTTCCACCAGATTTTTCTATTTGTAGGGGCCTCGGAACTCTGGTCCCTCAGATTTGTGGGCCCCGGATCTGCATTCCGGTGTGTTCCCCCTTACTTTAACTCTTCATCCTTCAAACATTTATTTTTAAATAATTGGCATCATATTAAGTCTTATCTTCTTGAGTTATTCTTTAGCATCATGGTCATCCAATGACCTACTGGTTCTATAGCCAGCTTCTTCCTCCTGATGTACTCAAAGAATTTTACTGTTACTTAAAGAATTTGGCTGGTTGTTTCACAGATTCTTCCTAGATTTTCCCAAGTATATTTAGGGGACATGTTACAAGGTGAATCTCCAGAACTGACTGCAACAAGGGCACAACCCAAGAGGGCCAGCTTTCAGGGCACAGTATCTAATTGGTCCAAAGTGCTTCAACCAGCTAGGCTGCATGCATGATCTTCTTCAAAGGCATCAGACAACTTAAGGAGAGAGGAAGTGGCTTTCAACCATGAACAGGCAAAACTCCTATGATGTCAAACAGGGCAGTGCTGGCTCCATCTCTAGGGTTATGTCAAGGCTTGGCCAGAGGCAGGGGTGCTACTCAACAGTGAGAAATGTTTGGCTTCAACATTCTGGAAAGGATTTTTCAAGGACTCCCATAGAATTAAGCCTCCATCTCTCATTTAAAAAAGATTTGGGTGACTAATAGCCTTAGGCACCTTAGAATATCTTAGTCTGGAGAGCCAGGGGCTTCCCTCATGGTAAGGTGAACTCATGCCTTGACTTTGGAAACAGACCCCATATCTACAGAAAAGCAAGAGATTGATGAGAAAACTCTGCCATAGCTCTGAGAGTCACAAATGCTTTATGTACTGTTGCAAACCCTAATGTTGCAATTGTGCCATTCTACAATTGGGTTCCCAGTGGTCATCCTCTATAACAGTGCACACCTAGCAGCAGGTGAAAAGTAAAAAAAGACAAAGTTATGGTATTGAGGATCACTAAAGGACAGAGGAATGGGAAAAGTGCAACACTGCTGGCCAATAGAAAGTAGCCAAAGTGAAGAGGCAAAAAAAGATGGCTATGTTGTCAAATCACTAGATAGAAGTAGAAATATAGGTGAAGCTGTCTGAGTGTATAAACTGTGAGAAATGGACCCTAGAGAGCCAGGGAACTCTAAGTTATCTAATGGACCATAGAGACAACCAGAAGATAAGGGGTGAGAAAGGGCTGTTCTGTTAAATCAGAGATGTCAAACATGTGGCTCACAGGCCATTTGCGGATCGCAATCCACTCTCCTGTGACCTCCATTGATTGTACCAGATCATGCTTTTCCCTACGTTAATCTGTTAAGAATGACTTATATTTGATCATATCAAATGAAAGATTCATAAAGATTTACCCAGCTTCATTAGATTATCTTTTTTTTTCCCCCATACCAACGGTCAAGAGAGTACAGACTATGTATACAAGTAGTTGCTGTGAGGTTTATTTTTTCCTTTATCATTTGGTGGCCCACCAGACTGAGTTGCTGATAGAATAGCCCAAAAAGCAAAATAACTTTGAAAGCCCTGGGTTAAATAATGCCCACAGTGTGACATAAAAGTTAAGAATAGGAAAGAGACAGCTACAGCAACAACAATCCATAAAAGAAGAGCAGGACAACGTACTGTTCTGCTGGGAAATCAAAACTAGATAGCAGCAGGGGAGATGAAATGAAAGAGAGGAGGGCATCAAAAATACTGACCAGTGCCCAAAGGGTTTCAGCACCTAATACAATAATGGGAAAGCTATACAGAAAAAATGGTTATAGGGTAGAAGCATATTGATAGGGTGAGGAGTGGGAAGCTCTTTTCAGAAATGTCCACTAAGTCGCAGCATCTATTAATAAAGTAGTGTTACAATTACACTATAGCAAGCCATTACCTTGGACAAAAATATTTAAACAGCTGGGTAATCATGATCTCAAATATATTTCACATTAGAGAATTACACTAAAGAAAAAACACAATTACACAAATCCCATTAAACAACTCCCGCTCGGTGTTGTTTGCCACAAACCTTTGGAGATAAAAAATTAACCCAAGAGAGAGAGAGGTTGAAGTGAGACTATATTAAAAAGGGTGAAGACCAAACATTTATCTAGAGGCAGCTCTTGCAATTTGTAAATCAAAGTCCCAACCCCTTTTTCAAATATAGATCATTGCACCTGCTCATCTCTTCAGGCAACGACAGCTTTCTGCACAGAAAACAACCATGTTCTGCAGGAACAGGAGAGACAAGAACCTCAGCTGAGGGTCCTCTACCCTGGGACTGAACCCAGAAAAATATGAGCTCATCTGTACAAGCTGGGGTTGCCTTGGGGTTACAGGTGAGCACCTAATTCCTGAAAACGTTTCCCTAACATCTTCAAGTGACGGGGCCTGAGGGTGCTTTGTGAGGATTAGAGAGAAAGGTCGGTTGAGGTGACATCTTTATTGGACCAATTGCTATGGGTGAAAGACAGAAGCTCTAGATCCACACTGAACTCTTACTCAGGTGAATATTAACAGGTTAACATCATCTTCCGACAGCAGTGTCACTCAGTGTTCATAGCAACATTGAACAGAGATGGACACTGAGATTCATGACATGTGGCAGGTTCTCAGTTGAAGATTTGCCCCAGGGACACACAAAAGGATCTCCCATGATTTATCTATTGATTTTGACTCTTAGAAAATGGCATGATTCTGGTTATTGCTAGAAATGTAATACAGTATTGAGCACCATTGTTAACCTCTGGTATGGCACTTTACAGCTACCGTAACAGAAAAATCAATGGTCTGGTCAGTACTTAGCTACCAGGGAAAGGGACTGTTAACTGTGATTATTGCTGTGTATATTGGTATATAGGTATTGCTGTATATTTTGCTATATGGCAGACAATGGAATGCGTGGGTACCAATGTTCTGGGTTTGGACTTAAGCTCCCAGCACTGTGCTCTGAGGTTTATATTTGGCCTCTATATTAAAGATTGTACTCAACAATGTTTTTTTAATATTTAAGCAATTAATTGACAAGACCTGAGTAACTTTTAACTCTTTGTTCTTCCAATTCAATGCACACCTTCATTTTATTATTCCTAGACTCAGTCCATGGCAGACTGGGGAAACCAAACAACCATCAAGGAATTCATTCTTGTAGGATTCAGAGATCTCCCTGACCTGCAAATTCTTCTCTTCCTGATATTCCTAGTAACCTACATTGCAACTGTGGCCATAAACACCCTCATCACGGTGCTCATTGTGGTTGATCAACAGCTCCATACGCCCATGTACTTCTTCCTGGGGAACTTGTCTTGTTTGGAGATCTGCTACACCTCTACTACCCTGCCCCGGATGCTGGCCAGTCTTCTGACTGGGGAAAGAACTATCTCAGTCACTGCATGTTTCATACAACTGTATTGTTTTGATTTTCTGGTAGGTAATGAATGCTATCTCCTAGCAGTGATGTCTTATGATCGGTATTTAGCGATATGTAAACCCTTACACTATTCAGCTCTTATGAATACCAGATTTTGCCTCCAACTGGCTGCTGGGTCCTGGTTAAATAGTTCTTTGGCTAGTACCATCATTGTTTTATTTCTATCACAGTCAAGATTCTGTGGACGAAATGAAATTGACCATTTCTATTGTGATGCCATTCCACTGATGGATCTCTCCTGCAGTGACACCCACTTGGTCATATTTCTGGATTTTATACTAGCCTCTGTATTCACCCTGCCTCCATTCCTCCTTACCCTGGCATCCTACACATATATCATCACCACAATCCTGAGAATCCCTTCCAGCACCGGGAGAGAAAAGACCTTTTCAACCTATTCATCTCACCTCATTGTGGTGACAATTTTCTATGGAACTCTAATGATCGTTTATCTGTTTCAAAAACATGACCCACTGCGAGACATGAACAAAGGGTTCTCTCTTTGCTACACAGTCCTCACTCCCCTGGTCAACCCACTGATTTACAGCCTGAGAAACAGAGAGGTCAAGGGAGCATTGAGCAAAGCAAGCAGTAAATGTGGCTTTCCAAAAAGCATGCAGAGACTCTGAGATAACTACTGATCAGCAGATGTGAGGTTAGGAAAGAATTTCCACCCAGGCCAGACTGGCAGAGACTCTGGGGGGTTTTCACCTTGTCTTCAACATGGAACCTGGGTCACTTACAGGTTTAAGCTTTTGCAAATGGTGGAGTCTCTGTAACATGACGTCTTTAAGCCTTGATTTAAAAGATGTTAGTAACTCTGCCATAGCTCAGATTTTGGTGAGAGGAGAGGGTGGGGAAGGTTCTGTGGCCTACAGTATGCAGGAGGTCAGACTAAGTCAATGGACTTCAACCTTTTTTAGATCATCGCCCAGTTTTTCAATATTTTTACATTTGCAGTAAGTTTACCGCCCACCTATATAAAATGTTACTTTTTATAAATTGCGACTGTGGTTAAATTAAATGTTACATTGTCGTGCTGTTAATCGTTAACTATAATTTTCAATTTATTTAAATTTTAAACTCAGCTATTTTAAATAGAATATCAAACAAATTCATTCAAACAAAATTTATTCATTATTCTTTCTTTATTCATTATTCATGCAACTTTTTATAAATTACAGCCGGATGACAATGGCCATTATCTCCTTCCTTCAATTTGTAGCACCCACTAAAAATCTCAAAACGCCCACTTGTGGGAAGTATCGCCCAGGTTGAAGACCACTGGACTAACTGATGATGATGACCCCTCCCCACCAAAATCATTGCATTTATTTCACTCTGGAACCTAGTCATGTCCTTTGTTTTCACACAGGATGAATGCTGAAAGCCATGCGTCTGGATACTGCCACCAGAACAACTTCTGAGCTCTGATCTGGGCTCCAACCAACCTGACAGGTGCCAGCAAATGGGCCCTTGAAGGCAGGGCTATTGGGCAAACAGAGGGGTGACTCACAGGGCAGTGTAGGGATAAAGACTAAAAATCAAAAGAATTAATCCTGCAGAATTATTTTCAAAGTGAATCTTTCTACTGAGTTAATAATATACACTCATGCAAATAAAAGCCTCTTTAGTCATTCATAAAGAAAGTTCATTCTTAAAACAGCCCATATGATCTCATTGAGAAAGACTCTTCATAGAGCCACCTCATTCACTTGTTAAGAAAGCCGCCCTTCAATATAAATATAATTTCCACCGATAAAGCTGTCTTTAAGTTACTCTTCTTTAAGTCACTTTCTGCTTGTCCTTTTATTCCTTAGGTCACTTGTTTTTTTATTGTCCTTGATAGAAATTATTGTACAAATTTTCATTATCATGATTGTCTTTTAAGTAACTCGTTTTCTGTTGCCCCCAATAGAAATTGCCTTTAAAAGATTTGTCTTTTTACATTGCAACTACAGTAACTCTTTTAATAACTTGCCCTCAAACTTTGTAACCAAAGTGTGACATGATTCCATTTTGAATGATATAGTCCAGGAGTGAGCAACCTAAAAGATAAGAAAAACCATTTTAAAAATTACTCCAAAAACCAAGTGTTTTTAGAGTCTCAGTTGTTGTAGACTCCTGATAGACGGAGCTGGGCCAGAAGACCTATCACAGGGACCGCTGGTGGGGGTGGGGGGAAACCCAGAAACATGAGCAGGACACCTTGTCAGGTTCTCTCGTGGCAGGGGGGAGCCTGACATGGGCTCCCTGCAGGGTCTTCAATTGTGGTTGGCGGACAGAATCTGGATCCGCAAGTGGGCAGCCAAAGAGCCATATGCGACTTTGGAGCCGCAGGTTCATGATCCCTTGTATGGTCTAAATCAGCGGCTCCCAACATTTTTGCCTCAAGGACCACAGATATAATTTTTACAGCCCTGAAGAGCCCAGTCTGTTTAATTAAAACCGAATTAGAATTTAATTAATTACATTTCTATTAAAGCTCAATTAAAATAAAGTAATTAATTTGCATTAATTTAATTAAATAAATATAAATTACATTTTAATCAAAACATTTATTTAACATTTGAAAACATTTATTTAGTGAAAAACAAACTCATTCTTACTTCTTTCCCTCTCTGTTCCTTCCCTTGTCTATATCCCTGTGATAGATATGATGGTCTTATGTGTGTATTGTATCTTTCAATGTCTAGTAACTTTTCAACTATGCAGAGCTTGTTGCCTGTTTTGTTCTCAAGGTTGCACAATGTCTGTAAACCAGAAGACATACACAGACTTTGCTCAGTCATGGAAAAGGTCTTTTTGTTCTTTTTGTGTTGTTTTCCTTTGTCAAAAGAAATCATTTGAGGTTGAAAAATATATACTTTTTTCTTTGTATATGGAAGCATCACATCTCCTTTTACAGTGGAAATAGAGTGAGATTGGAGAAAAGATCCACCATATGAAAAATCTGCATTTTGTAGTTTTGTAGCTCCCGGCTGTTGCCACCCTCCCCCCAACTCTAGGACCACGCAGCAAGCAGCCACTACAGCTGCTCCAGGCTGTGTGTGGGACCCAGAGGAGGGCAGGTGGTTCCCGGACAGCAGCAGGGGAGCACAGGCAACTTGAAATATCCCCAAAGGCCTCTTTTGGCCTGCGGGCCAGTGGCTGCGAACCCCTGGTCTAAATCTTGCTGAGACTTGGTTTAGGTGTGTTTAATTTAGTTGTGTGAATGAGGCATGGGTGGTGGTATCAGTCTCCAGAACAAACCTGTCCAGATCATTGAGTGGAGCACAAATGTCAATGCCACCTTGATGACAGAAGAATGCAGACAACACCCTGAAAAAGAATCCACCCTAGAAAAGAAACAAAATGCCATTAAAAACAAGGTGAAGGTCCTGTTCATTACTGACTTGTGATCAGTGATTACACAGAACCTTGAGACAGAGTGACACAGCAGGACTCATCGACTCCCATTAAAACTAAAACCTATAAAAAGATGGGTGAGAATGGAGAGCTCTGCTTACCAGCATCAAGGAGCATCAATGTGTGCCTGACAGAGACCGTGCGCTTCCTCCTGCCCAGCTTCCCTAGCCAGTTAGCTGCCAGAAGTTGAAAATACCAGCTACGAACTCAAGCTATAATCAGGAGTGGTTACAATAAATAACAAGATACAGAACATCTTGTGTGTGTGTTAAATATCAGTTTTTAATTATTAATACATTTTTGTTCTCTCATAATAAGTGTCAGATATTATCTTGTCCCCTGAAAAAGATCTCTTCCATTTCTATTGGATAAGATTTGGTAGAGAATGCAAAACGGGGATTATAGCAGTATTCCATGATTACTGGAAAAACTGGTGGGAACACTACCAGCTTTAGTAATCCTGGCACTATAGAGAAATACCTACTATAGTTTTGGGTAACCTAACAAATTGTAGAGGACATAGCAATTTTCTCTGCCATAATTAGAAGGACACAGGAATTTGGGAGTTATTACTGTTGCAACTAACTCTGAAGGATATAGGAGTCACTGATTTAGCGCTTGGTATAGTTTGACAACCCCGAAGGATATGGCAGTTACTGTTTAGTGTATATTTATTTATCGCAGGAGCTTTCGTGAGAGAAATTCCCACTTCGTCAGACACTTCAAAGCTCGTGCAATAAATACATTTGTTAGTCTTTAAAAGGGCCACAGGACTCTGTTGTTTTTCTGCAATAGACTAATACGGCTACCCCTTTGGAATAACATTGCTTGCTAACCTCCAAAAGGAATAGGAGTTTGTCCACTCTAACTCTGAAGGATATAAGAGTTTGGGTGTTGTTTCTGTTGCAACCAACTTTGAAGGCTATAGGAGATGTTGTTTGTATTTTTGTGGAAAATGGTCGAGGGAATACAATGTAGAGATATTTCCAAGCGCAAGTTTCTTTTGTCCAAGAACTCACACCCTCTCAACTAGTTTTATGAAGGTTTGGGCATAGCCCCTGGACAGAGGGTAGGTAGGAGATGTTTGTGTTCTCTCAGGTTTAGAGGGTAGACTTGCATGAAACATGATCCTATACAAGCTTTCCACTCTGGCTGAAAGCGATTTGACAGCTGTTTGGCTTTTGTGACGTTGTCCAGGGCTTCATACATTCACTTGGCATTCTGTGGACAGGAAAATGCCTCTCTGCATGAAAAACTTTTCCACGTTTTAAAAGAGGCCTAAAAGGGGAAAATTAGAGGAACAAGAGTATAAAGCCAGTTGGGCACCCTAAGGGACATCCTTAGAGATGGGAAACAAAAGGAGAAAAGATTATCAGAGAGGCTGGGGAAAAAGAGAATAGCCACAATCACTAGAACAAACGATCTCAAGGCAACCATGACCGATACGCTCATCTTCATATCAGCTGCCAAACTCCAAGCGATGAGAAACATGCTTGCACCCTTAAGCGTGAGAGTTCTTCTAAAAGGACTCTGTGCACTCTGCAGTTGACAAACAGGGAAAAGCTAAGAGTCCTCAAACGTAAGCACATTAGGACTGAATAGGCAGCATCAGAATTAAAGGGGGGTTATTGATAAAACCATGGCAAAAGATTCTAATACCTTCCACTTATTTGCAAGTTTAGGAGAACAAATGGGTCACCACTTAATGATATAGGCAGCCACTATGGTGCAAGAACCAAATGAAGACCCAGAATGGTAGTTAATGCACAGGGGACCAATGCACAGGGGACCAAGGCCAGAGCTGGCCTTGTTTGAGATGGCTCCATCAGCTTCCAGGTCCTCAAGACCAGTGCCAGTCTCTCGGTGCCAAGCAATTCTGCAATATGCATTTCCCCAATGTAAGGTCCTTGGTCAATGAGAGGGACATTTTAGGGTGCGTCCACACTAGTGAATTAAGTCGACTTAAGCATGCTTAAGTGGACTTAATTTACTCTGCATTCACACTGGAATTTCCTTAAGTCGACTTAAGGAAATTCAAAGTCGACTTCATAACACCTCGTATAAAGTCGACTTTGAAGTTTAAGTCGACATTTTAAGTCGACTTAAGCAGTGTAGACGCCCTAAGTCAACTTAGTCAACTTAGGGCACGGGGGAAGGGAGCTTCCTTCTCGCTGGGACAACATAGGTCCCGGCAAGAAGGGACCGCAGGGCTCTCTTCTCCCCGGGACCATCCCATAGTAGTAGTGAAGTTCCCAAGAACAACAGTAGTGAGCAGGATTGGTGTATGGTGGAGAAAGGAAGAAGTATATTAAAGAACATTTGGTTTTTGGTCTGTGTTTCAGTGAATTTGTTCCAGAAAGATTGGTGACTACCATACCAATATAAAATATGTTTCCTAGTAGGTTATGATTTTTAAAATATTTTTATAGAGGTCATTATCATGGAGACTTGCTGTGCTAAACAGTTTTATGTTATAATTATTTTTTACATAAAAACATGAGAACATCCATAGGGGGTCAAACCACCAGTAATTTGTCTTCTGACAGTGGCCAATGCCAGGTACTTCAGTAGGAATGAACAGAACAGGCAATCATGGAGAGATCCATCCTATAGTCCATTCCCATTTTCTGGCGAACAGAGAATAGGACCACTTCAGAGCATGGTGTTTCATACTTGTTCGTCCCAGTTAATACCATTAATGAACCTATTCTCCATGAACTTATCTAATTCTTTTTTAAAGCGAGTTATAGTCTTGGCCTTCATAACATCCCCTGGCAAATTGTTAAACAGATAGAATATGCGTTGTGTAAAGAAATATTCCTTTTATTTGTTTTAAACCTCCACCTATTAACTTAATTGGGTGATTTCCTAGGTCTAGTATTATGTGAAGTATTAAATAATATTGCCTATTTGCTTTCTTCACACACGTGAAGATATGTTAGAGGTCTGTAAAATCTCCCCTTTGTCATCTGTTTCCCAAGCTGATAATACCCAAGTTTATTCATCTCTCCTCAGATGGAAGCTGATCCATACCCCTAATCATTTTAGTTGCCCTCCTCGGTAACTTTCCAATTCCAATTTCTCTTTTTTTAGGTGGGTCATCCACATCTGAAAGCAACATTCAAGATGTAGACATATCATGGATTTATTTGGTGGCATTGTGATTTGTAATGATTTGTAACATGTCACTAGCTTTTGTGTTAACTGCTCTATATTGTGTAGATATTTTCAGAGAACTATTCTTAATGGATTATAAGATCTCTTTCTAGACTGGAAATGGCTAATTTTGATCCCATCATTTTATGTGTCTATCCAGGATCCTGTTTTCCAGTGGGCATTACTTTTCATTTATCACCATTGAATTTCATCTGCCATTTTCTTGTCCAGTTATCTTGTTCAGTTTTCTTAGATCCCTTTGTAACTCTTCACAGTCTGCTTTGGACTTAATTATCTTGAATAATTTTGTATCAGGAGATAAATCTTTTCAGTTTTTATTATGGTGCCAGACAGCCCACCTTCACTCTCAAAGCATAACCAATGGCTTTGTCAAGCTACCGCTTAGAAGCCTCTTCTTTCTTCACACCAGTCATGATTTTATAGACCTCTATCATTGTGACACTCCAGTCTCAGAATCTGGTCCAGTGTGCTGCTGTGATCCCCTAATCACCTCTCCTGAACCCCGACTTACCCCCCTTTTAAGGGTGACCACTCACTATTGAGTCAGTCCACACCAGCCTCCTGCATGTAATTGGTCTCTGGCATTCATCTATGGGGTGTCTCCCCACAAGAACCCTCAGTCCTTAGACACCACACCGTGCACGCCCATCCTACAGAGATTGGGGCCATTCCCCAATCACCATAGACTTATGTCTGACCATTTAACAAAGAAATGGATTGCCCAGCTTTCCCCATTGTGACAGGCTCCTCCCCAGATCTGGTTTGATATGCCACAATGAGCCCCCAAGTCCCACTCCCAAACCCCAGTTCACCCCAATCTGATGGGTGACCACTCACTCCTGAGTCAGTCCACACCAGCCACCAGTGTGTAATTGGTCGCAAGCAATGTGTGTTAATCCACTAGCCACACAGGTATTGGTCTCCAAGCAAGCACCTCCGGCCCCAGATTCCACATGGGGAGTCACTGTTTTACAGGGATTGAGACCCATCCCCAATCACCATACTCTCTAGTTCATCCACTTAACAAAAAAGTGGATTGTGCCCAGTCTTCCACATCCACACCCTCTAAAACCAAACAGCTTTAGATAAAACAAACTCTCGTTTTTTTATCAGAGTACAATTTCAAGTGAGAAAATGGCCAATCAAGTCAGCAATGTTCCCTCTAAGGTTTGGGGGCTTGTGTGAAAAATTTTCAAGCCATGTGCAAAACTTTTTCTGAAAAATTTTTTTGTGTAAATTCACACAACAGAAATTATAGGCATTAATTGAAGTTAAAGTGATTGTAAACAGAATTAATTAATTGGATTTAATTAATTTAATTTGAATGAAGTTTTAATTGAAATTTAATTTTTAGAAAGGTTTTTATTTAAAATTAAGTTTTTTAAAGCTTTTTTTTTAAAAGAAAGAAAGAAAGAAAGAAAGAAAGAAAGAAAGAAAG
>VOCT01037416.1:0-14378 GCA_007922175.1 Pelusios castaneus
CTTTATAAAGCCCTGGCCTGGGTTAAGCAGCTGCTTAAGTCGACTTAAGGAAACTTTAGTGTAGACGTGGGGTCATTAAGTTGACTTAAGCAAGTTTAAGTCGACTTAATTTTCAAATGTAGATGCACCCTAAGTCAACTAGTTCGGTCCAGGGAGAGCCAGCCCCATGTGGGGCTGGCTCTCCCCAGGGCGGCAAGCCCCTGAGCGGTCCGGGGGAGCTCTCTTCTGCCCTGGACCACTCGGCTCCCTTCTGCTTGGGACTACTCAGGTCCCAGGCAGAAGGGAACCCTCCTAGCCAGGACTTCTCCCTGGGACTCGAGTGGTCCCGGCCAGGAGGAAGAGCAGGACACCCGCGCACCAGCTGCTAGCTGATGAGCAGCTGGAGCACAGGGCTACCTTCTCCCCGGGACCGTGCTCGGAAGTTGGAGCGCGGATCCCGGGGAGAAGGAAACACGGGGTTTCCTTCTCGCTGGGACCTAAGCGGTCCCGGTGAGAAGGAAGCTCCCTTCCCCCGTGCCCTAAGTCAACTAAGTTGACTTAGGGTGTCCACACAACTTAAGTCGACTTAAAATGTCGATTAAGCTTCAAAGTTGAGTTTATAGGAGGTTTTATAAAGTCAACTTTGAATTTCCTTAAGTCGATTTAAGCAACAGCTTAAGTCGACTTAAGGAAATGTCAGTGTGGATGCAGAGTAAATTAAGTCGACTTAAGTATGCTTAAGTCGACTTAATTTACTAGTGTAGACGCACCCTGTCTGTCATTACAGGCACCTACCCTCAGAATCAGGCCCCCCTGGGATTCCCAAACCCTGCTCCGCTCCTACTGAACACTGCAGGGTCTGAAACTCACTTGGTGGACAAAGTTATGCAGAAAAAGTTCACTAGACACTGATGTTTCTGAGCACACACATTGCTGCCCTCACACCAGGAAACGAGCTGTGTTTAGCCACCTGACTTGGTGGTGGAAGGACAGGGAGCTGGAGGATACAAGAGCCAGTCCCCCTGCACCGATGACTTTTAAAACTATTTCCCGGACTCTGGAACAGCTTCAAGAGGAGAGATTGAGGGGGCCTGCCAGGCTATCCCAAAGGCCAGTGGTTAGAGTTCTTACCTAAGAGGTGGCAGATGCCCTTTCAAAGTCTTCTCCTGGCACAAAGAAGGTGGCATTTCAACCTGGAGGTTTCTCCATCCGTGGCTCGTGTGAATCCCATTCTCAGGTACCTGTCTTTTCTCAGTGGTTCTATGCGGAGCTCAAGCACAGAACCAAGGTTTTGTGAATCCTGCAGACTTTCTAGAGGTCTGGAAGTTAGGCGAGTGACGCTCAGTGTCTGTCTCATTGTGAATTTCATCCTCGGTGTTCTATGTACAGCTGGGTGACATTCTCTGGACAGAAATGGGATGAAATGAAAAATGTATTTTCTAGTGGACCTGAAATAAATAGTGAATTTGACACACGCAGTTTTAGCCAGTCACTAAATGGCCAGAAGGGAAGGAGAAATGTGGTGCAAGGGTGTTGCTACAATGTCCTGCCTTTAGTGCGGTGTGGTTAGGGTACACTTCCATTAGCAGTAAGATGACCGTTCAGACTCCTGCTCGAGAACAGACGCACCACAGACTGTACCTCAGTCACCAAAAAGGCTGAAAACTTCATCGTTGGCTTCACTCAGAGCAAAACTTTACCAACAAATGTTTTGCCCATCAATGACACTGACCTGAAAAATGGGCTGTTTTTCCAGCTCGATCTCTGTGTAGGGCACCCGCTGTAGTGCTGAGGCATCCCATCAGGGAGTCGCATTGCCCCCTTCACCTGGAGTAAATCCCATGTCCCAGGCATACACGTGCAACAGGCTGGAGGCTGAATCAGTTCCACATTTAAACAAAACTACCCCAAGCGAGCCAAGCCAGAGACCCCGGGGTAAACAGCCTTATTTCAAGCTGTGCTGGACAGGAGCTGTTTAAAGCCTGCGCCTGCCGGATCTGCTGAATGTGTTGTTGGGGCAGCCCCATTTGTGTCTCCAGGGTGACGGAAAGAGGGGCTGGAGGGTGGAGAGATGGAGAGTGTGCGGGGGTGGACCCCCATCCAGATAGAACAGCAAACACTGGGGGTGGCTGTGCGGGTTTTGAATCCCAGGCCCACTGTGTCAGGGATGTTTGGATCCAAATGCCTGGTTCCGTACAAGGGACCTGCGTTGAAGACTGGAGCTGGGCCAGTGTCGGGGTTGGATATTAGGAAAAACTTTCTCACTAGGAGGGTGGTGAAGCATTGGAAGGGGTTACCTAGGGAGGTGGTAGAATCTCCATCTTTGGAGATATTTAAGGTTCGGTTAGACAGAACCCTGGCTGGGGTGATTTAGGGGGAGTGGTCCTGCTTTTTAGCAGGGGGTTGGACTAGATGACCTCATGAGGTCCCTTCCAGCCCTACAATTCTATGATTCTATTCCTTGGCTGCCCAGTCCCTGCTGGACAGTCTCTGGCTGAAGAAAAGGGAGCCACACGGACAGCTTCCAAAGTAGCCTATCAGGTTGGCTTATGACCTATGAAACGACCCATGCAGTAATGTCCAGAGCCACTAGCAATGGCGGTCTCAGTCCAGGGAGGGGAGCTCGTGGTTTGGATTGTTGGGGGTTTTTAATTATTACGTATAAAGAATGCTGGAAAGTGTTAGGCAATGTCTGGTTTGAAATTCAGGTCTCACCACCACTCAGAGAGATCTAGCCATCTGATGACAGGCCCAGACCCTGCCTCACTTTCCCCTCTCAGCCATAATCCACAGGCTGGCAAGGTGCTGAGTTGGTCGCGTGGAGGAGCTCCAGGGCACTGAGGAGACTTGGCCGAGGCACAAAGGTCACCCCAGTTGGAGTGAATCCGAGTCCAAAGGCAAATGCCAGACACCATCTTCCAGCCCAGCTCTTCCTCTGGCACCTATGCTTTCTCCTCCCTGCTGAAATCTTTCTTCTCCATTTTATCTCTTTGCCCGCATAGTAACTTATTCATAGCCCTCTTTGTTTGTGTAGCTGGTCAGCCTAAATTCACAGATCAGAGCTTATCTTATCTCATTTACTATTTTCTGAATTTTTTTGTATCCTCCCTAAACTTCCCAGCACCTGGGAGTCTCTACTTTACTTTAGCCTTCGTGCTATAGGGCTGCATTTGTAGCAGCAGCAGCAGAGCATTTTTCTTAATTTCAGTGGTGAAATCCCTGTGTTTCACCCCAGGCTGGTCACAGCTTCTTTACTATGGAGGAGAGTTAAGCCCCAGGCCTATATCACCTACCACTGATGTCTCCTTACTGGAGAGTTGGACCCTGTTCCCCCAAACTGTACCCCAAGGGGCAGGTTCATGTGGATTCACGAGACACAGTCAAAGACCATTGAAAAGATGGATGCTTTTTATTGAAAACCTGGATGACTAACCCTGAGCAAGCAAAGCAAAGTAATAAATGGGGAAAGCTTACTTCCCTTCAGCAGCCAGGGACTCCTGACAACCCCGAGAGGTTCCCGCAGCACCTTGGCCCTAGGTTACTGAGGCAGCCTGGTCCATGGTCCTAGAGTGAAGTCCACAAATTCCCAGGGGCTATGCTAACATTTCAGGAGAAGGCGGGGCGATCAAGCCCGTTTTCCCTTCACACGCTCAGGCCCAAGACCAAGGTAGCTTGAAAGAACAGATAAAAGGAGTACATCACAGCCAAGCCTTGCAAAAGAACAAAACACCTTTTATCAGGCCCCTGCCAGTTCCCACAGGAGACTGGCTCCAGCTGGAGGTTTGGGCATGAAGCCCAGCATCAGTTCATGGTCCGGTCGCTCATGGGCGTGGAGATATGAGTGCCACTAGCTGTTGGTCACAAAATCTTCCACTTTAGCCCTGCAGACCCCAAGGAAGAGGGACACAGGGAGTGAGGCATGGATGCTCCCAGCAGAAGCTGTTGGAGTCCTACTGGGAAGAGGGAGGTTGCACCCATGAAGGAAGGGCTGGGGCAGCTGTCCTGGCAGAGGGACCAAAGAGGATGGATGAGCAGGTTCCATGTGACTGAAGGCGCTGGGACCTGATGAGGTCAAGGAGTATCTGGGTGATATGGACTGTGTTTGGGGACTGCTATTGCAGACCATTTGCACAAGCTTCTTGTAATAGACCAGTCTCAGGAGGGAAAGTGGGGTACCCCCTGGAGAAGGGAAGTCACTTGCAAGGCTATCCTGACGTCCCGAGGGGGCTCCTGGGAGGTGGCCGCTTCTCTCCAATTGCTCTTTCTGCACATACTGTGATTTACAGGAAATCAGGAGAAGATATTGCACAGCTAGGAGAACTGAAAGTGAAACTGCTGCACAATACCCTGGAAGAGTGACTGTTCTGGGAGTGAGGGAAGAGCGGAGCAGCACGGAGCCAAGCAGAGAGCTGGCAAACTTTGGAGATACAAGACACAGTTTTGGCTTTGAGGGCACATCAGATCAGACAGGGCAAAGAGGGGACATTTGGGT
This sequence comes from Pelusios castaneus, assembly GCA_007922175.1. Taxonomy (NCBI): domain Eukaryota; kingdom Metazoa; phylum Chordata; order Testudines; family Pelomedusidae; genus Pelusios; species Pelusios castaneus. The sequence continues at coordinate 4,472 of VOCT01037416.1, forward strand.
CCAGGAGGAGGTTGTAGGTCAGAATGCTAATGGTGGGAAGACTCAGGTCTTAGAACAGGCTGGCAGATTCACAGGGGATGGGGAGACCATGCTCAGGAGCCAGCTGGTTGGACTAAGGAGACTATTGTATTTGGGCCTAGCCTAATAAATGATGCCAGTAGAGATGCCTAGTTAAAAATGCCTAACATTTCCATTACAAGAGCCCTGCTTTCAGTTACTCTGCCAACCTTATTTATCTCTCTTCAAAGCATCTGACGAAGTGGGATTTTCTCCCACGAAAGCTCAGGCGATAAATAAATCTGTTAGTCTTTAAAAGTGCCACAGGACTCGGTCATTTTTCTACAATAGACTAACACGGCTCCCCCTTTGGAAACTGCCAACCTTGAAGAACTTGGGCTGAAACTTTCCCCACTGGGTGTCCGAGGTGGCTCAGTTCTAGCAAGTTTCAGCTAAAACACTTCACTCATTGCCAAGAAAAGCTTTGGGGAAAATAGTTTTGTAAGTGGCCAAATGCACAATCTGAGCAGACATAACTCTAGAGCTGTGGGCTCCCTCTGTACTCGTGTGACGGATTTATGGAGCATTTATGTTCACCCCGTCCTACCTGCAACAAACTCATCCTGTAATTTCTTACAACGAGGCCTGTAGGTCCCTTGCATTTCAACAACTAATATGGAAGTTATGTTAACTTACCTACTTATACTAAATATACTCCTATAAAATCAGGATTTCTTCCTAAAATAGGTATATGGCAACTCTCCAAAAGGGCTATATTTTAGTGTTTACTGTACTCTCCATGTACTAACCCCCATCATGTAGCATGTGAAAGCTTGTCTCATGTATGTTCAGATGAGGTTCTCCCACTTATCACAAACCCAGTTACCTGTGTTCCAGAGGGGGAGCCGTGTTCATCTAGTTCAGCAGAACAAGCAAGGAGTCCTGTGGCACTTTTAAAGACTAACACATTTATTTATCACAAGAGTTTTCGTGGGAGAAAATCCCATTTTGTCAGGTGCTGCCAGGTAAAACATAGCATGTTAGCTGTAAATATATAGATCCACAGAAGGGTGGGTCACAAGATCAATTCAAACAGATCTGGAGGAACAGATTACTCACCTCTCTCTTTAAAGTAAATAAGATGTTTGGGTTCAAACTGTGGAATAGGGAGGCAGGAGCTGAAAAGGGTGGTTTAAGGGAAATTATAGGCACCCTTCTCAGCTCCTGCCTCCCTCTGGGGTTAGCAAGCATTTAAAACCTATGCCCGGAGGGCAAGGAAGTGTTGATTGTTCCAGAAAGAGGAAGTGCGATTTTGGGGAGGAAGTGTGGAGAGCTATGGAGTGTGTCTGGAGCTTCGGCAGAAAGGCTACAGCAGCTGAGAATCTACTTGAAGTCTGGGGGGACAGCGTGACCGGCTGCGGACAGCCCAGGCCAGGAGCCAGGAGGGGCACTGTGCCAGGGAGGAGCTGCCTGAGAAGGACAAACCAGATCTGGACTCAAAATCACTGCTGCCCGAGCTACATGGGGCCGTGAGCGCTGGGGCTCGTGACTTTGCATTAGGAATAAAGATGGGAAGGGGGAGGAGGCTGTAGCTAGTTAAATAGGAGAGCATTGCTCTGTGTGGGACTGCGGAGACGGCAGAAGACGACACTGGAGGGGTTTGCCAAAGAAAGTTCACTGGTGTCGAAGACAACCAGGAGCATCCAAGACTCACTGCCAGACTGGAACTGTGCCCTGAATTCCTGAATTCTGAATACAACATCACGTGTTGTCCTGTGTCTGCCCTTTCAGACTGTGGTACCACTGGATCTGTGGTATCTATTTGATTGCTCCCCCCACCTTTCCTCCTCTCGTTCTATAAATATTTCCTTTATTCATTGTATTTCTTCTGGTTTATGATTATTCTCCAGGCTCTGGCTCTGGGATGTAAGGGACTTCCCCTGCTGTCTTCCTGCGTGTGTTTTCCTGGCCAAGACAGCCTGCAGAGAGACTCCAGCTTGGCAGGAGGGGGCTAAAGTTACATATGTTGGTTTACATTTACCTTTAGCTTAAATGTGGGAGGAAAGTTTGGTTACACTAAATAAAGAAAATACTGGCCTGGGTGCTGATCCTTTGAATGAAGAGCTGTATCCGTGTCCTCCCAGTGGTAAAAGGATCTGGTCTGCTCTGGGGAGTTCACTGAAGGGCATACTCTGGTAAACTCTGACAATCTCACTGGGGTGGACCCTTACCTTGCAGGAACAGATGAATAGATTAGCATCAGGAGAACGTGAACTGGCCATTAATCCCTCTCCTTTGTTTCCTGCATTAACCAGTTCCTGATCCAGGAGAGAGCCTTTCCTCTTATCCCATGACTGCTTACTTTGGATGAGGGAGCTTGTCAAAGGCTCTCTGAAAATCTGAGTACATTATAGCTACTGGATCACCCTTGTCCACGTGCTTGTTGACCGCCCTCAAAACAATTCTTGTAGATTGGGGAGGCACGATTTCCTTTTCCGAAAGCATGCTGACTGTTCCCAACAGATTGCATTTGTCTATCTGTCTGATCATTCTGTTCTATGCTATAGTTCCAACCATTTTCCCTGGTACTGAAGTTTTTACTGACCTGTAATTGCCTGAAACCCTCAATTTTAAAAACTGGTATCACATTAGCTATTCTCCACCCATCTGGTACAGAAGCTGATTTCACTGAGAGGTTACATACCATAACAAAACAAACAAGGAGTCCTGTGGCGCTTTTAAAGACTAACAAATTTCTTTATCACATGAGCACCTGTGGGAGAAAATCCCACTTCGTCAGACGCTTTGAAGGTGGGGAACTTTAAATATAATAAAATATAACCCTCTGGCCTCCCGGAGTGTGTAACCCTGAATGGGGCCCCACAATCAGGGTGTGGCGTTACCAAGTGTAACTACAGTGGAACTCGCTTGGAGAATAATCCCCGAAGGTGTGATTGTTGCCTACGTATGTAATGGGGTCTACAAGCCCCATTCAGGACATAGGCAGGAGGAGGAGAGGAGCTTCCCTGCCCTACAAACAAATGGAGCTGCCAGCATTTGTGGCGTCAAGCCTCAGTATAAAAGAGGAAGCACAACAAAGGCAGAGCAGCCCAAGATGGTGGGGCATTGATAGCCCTGCATCAGCCGGTCTCCCCAAGCCTCCAAAACAAGGCAGCCCCTGTGCGGACACACTGACTACCAGAGACTGCCCCCAACTGAGGGGGCCTGGCCAAGACCACAGGACAGCCAGGCTGGAGTCTGACCTAGGCACCAGCATCACAACACATTACAGTGGGCGTAAACCCCTTTGGAACGCTCGTTGTATGAGGATTTACCCATTTTGCGGAAAGAACCTGACAGGTTACATGGGTGCCAAGCTGGAAAATCCAAATTTAACTTAGCTACAGTTTGGAGCTGAGGTCTGCGGTTTGGAGGAAAGGTCTGGGAGCCATTGTGGGAGCGGATGCAGTCAGCGCTTTTCAATGTGTCTGTTAATCTATTGCCTGAGAGGTATGCTCCCAAAGAATGGTGGGTGGACCAAATTGATCCTAATTGCAGTGTTTACGTAGCTGGATTAAAATTAACAATTTGATTGGCGGATGAGGGGACGTACCTGGAATTGTCGTAGGAAAAGGGAATTGTGGGCAGCAGGGAACATGGTACTGGGTACATGGAATATGGAGAAGGAGTGGATAACAAAAAATATTAATAAGCCAAAATGTGACATTTCAACAACAAAACAAATTAATGGCACACCAACTATCTGCAGTTGCCACAGGGTGGGGGAGGGCAGCAGAGATGAACCTGCATTTAATTCATTGGGTGGGAAAGCTTGTCCCATGTGTGGGTGGTGGCTTCAGAAGACTAAACATAGAGCCTATGTCTACACTAGAAAAAGCTAGGTCGACTTTGTTAAATCGACTTAATACGGTCGACTTGAAGTTGACTTAAAGTTGACCTTATTAAAGTTGACTTAACAAAGTGGACAAAGTCGACTTTGTTACGTCCACCTAACCACCCTTACGTTGACTTAATAAAGTTGACTTAAGGGTTACTCCCGTTCACACCGTCCTTAAGTCGACTTAAGGGTTAGGTCGACCTAATGAGTGGCAGTTATTAAGTCGACTTAAGCTTTCATTAAGGAATTTCTTAAGTCGACTTAATGAAAGCCTAGTGTGGATGTGGCTTAATTTAAGTCAACTTAAGCCTCCTTAAATTGACTTAAATTGCCAGTGTAGACATAGCTGGAGAGATGTACATGTGGGAAAACAAACGCTCTGTTTAGAATGTTAATAACTGTCATAGGGATGCTTGATCAGGACAATGGCCTTCAGTATTAAATCGCAACGCTAGTCCATATTTGTCCACATTTGCAAAAAATTACCCCTCCCCCTGGACAATAAGATCCCCAACCTGTGGGGCCAGCACTTGTGTAATAGTCACTATAGGCTATGTCTACACTTCCTAAAATTAATTCGAATTAGTTAGTTTGAACTAAGTAATTCGAACTAATTTTAGTTAGTTCGAATTAGCTTAATTCGAACTAGCATGGCCACACTGGAATGTTAGTTCAAAAGTTCGAATTAGCGATCCCCATTCATTTAAATGGCCGGTTAGTTTGAACTAAGAAATTAGTTTGAATTAACATGGCCACATTGGTTAATTCGAACTAGTTAGTTCAAATTAGCCATTAGTTCGAATACCCTATTTGAATTTATTAGTTCAAATTAAGGAAGCCCTTAATTCAAACTAATTAAAGCCTAGTGTAGCCATGGCTTTAGTTAGTTCGAATTAAGCCTCCTTAATTTGAACTAACTTGCCAGTGTGGACATAGCGGGAAAGGAATGCAGCTAAGGTGGCCCATGAGCCCTGTGGGAGTAACAAAAAAGGGGAGTGCGTGGGAACTACTGGGAGATAAGTGGGGAGGATGGGATAACATCATTAAGTTAAGCAATTGTCCAACCAGAAGAGACATCTGGATGGTCCCGTCTCCTATGACTGTGGTGGTGCAGGATCATTGGCCTAGATATAATGAATGTGTGGTACGGAGTGTTCTGTTGGGAATGTTTGCACTCTTGTAATATAACACCAGGAGGCATATGAGCAGATTATAAACGCCTGCACACTGCCATCTGGACTATGGCGCACGAATGGATCAGTGGACCTAACTGTGGTAAAGAACTGAACCAGCACCTGCTATCCCATCCCATACCCAGTAGTCAGATTGGTTTGGACTAGAATATATTTCACTGTGGTATTCAACAGTTGCACAATCTGAACAAAAGTACACAAAAATTACAGGAGCAACTCACCTCAACCGCAACAGTGGTTCACACTAACAATACACCCTTCAGGATTGCGTTGACAGATTTTAACCCCATCAAAGGAGGAGAAGCAGCATTTCTGGCAGTGGAAAGGAGCAGAGGTCAGGGCTCTCGCTGTTGGATTATTATGGCGGTGGGTGTATTGTTAAACGCACTTGTGTTACACTACAGATGGAAACAGTCAAGAGGAGCACAACCCTCTAAAGCAGAACCACTGATTATAACATATACCTAATGTAAAAAGACCTCCCACCACCCCCATGTTAATAGACAGCATGGACCCAACCGTCTTGGGCCCACTACAATGGGAAGTCTGGGACTAACTGGACCAGGTGTAGCATGCCCGTATGAGGGAAGGTGCAGGGCGCTGTGCTGCGCAGGGGGCAGTGAGGCAGATGGAGCATTGACACATTTCACCGTGATGCCTGGCCCTATCAGGAAATGTGTCACCCTATGTTCCTGTGCATTTTCAGGGATTCCTGGGCAAGAGGGTCCCAAAAGAAAAGAAAAAGGGTGGAGTGTTAGAATATAGACATTCAGCCCTGCCTGTAAAGGCCTCTCTTGTGTAAATGATAAGTAAGTATTTTCTTATCACTCAGCTAGTTACAGGGGTATAAAAACACAGAATCAGAACTGCGGGCCGCCTGTCCATGACCCTTCTTTCACTGAGACAGTTGGGGGCCTTGTACTTCGGCTAAGCGAAAACAGAGGCAGCCAGAGTAGCCGTAAGCTGGGAAGTGTGTGATCACACCTGCACATTCTGAACAAATTACACTAAAACAAAGCAGTATCTGGCTGTTTAGAAGGTGACCCAGTCTAACACCTCTGCATGTGTAAAGAAAACTTTGTTTGACAACAGGCTGTCTGTTTTTTAATTATTGGTTTTTAAACACTTGTCAACAGAAGTGGGGGCCTTAGTGGTTGGGAAGTCAGCTGTCAGGTGGTGGCTGTACAGGTTTGCCTGGCTATCTGTGTGCGGTGTTTCTGTGCCAAAATGATTTGGGGGGAACCCACATACCTGCCCCTACCAACATGGGTTACCCAAGATAAAATGAATTCAGTAGACACAGCAATGGCAGAATGGAGGTGATGTGCCCATTTGTGATGCCTCTGGCCTCCTCTGAAGTCCAATGAGGACAATACCATTCAGAGTATTGTGGCTTGTGCTTTGTACAACGTATGTGAGGCTGAAGAGGAATATTTCCACAGCAGGTGGGCACAGGGCAGAACTGCTCTGCAAAGCCTGTACAGTCAACCGGTCCTCATCCCTGTGCATGATGCTCCTGGGTCCTGATGGGCCAGGCAAGTTTGCGATGCAGTGTTTTCATATATAATGGAACAGCAGAGAGCCAGAAAGTGAACTCGTTTGTGCCAAGTTACACTATTGTGAGCCTGGGGTGCTGCTGGACAAGTTCTGTAGGGCCTTGTGAGAGATTTCTGTCCCCGGATCCTCGGTGGGTTTCAGTTCCCTGCAGCGGTGCTGTAAATGAACGCAGCGACTTGTGGGAGACCCCACAGGTTAACTGATTTGACTTTGGCTTTGGGCTGTGGAGATATTTAACTCACTTAAATGGAATCACTGAGTAATATGTAATAAAGCTAAAAAGAAAAACAAACCTGGGCCCCATGTTTCAGTAAGAGATGGCCATCACCCTGGGTGATACAAGCAAATGAAACCTGCTAAAAGTGAAACCGGACTATCTGCCATACGGCACTGGGCCACACCCAGTTATGTTGGTGAAGAAATGCATAGTGCCGGAGTGGACAGGCTCTGACGGACCTTATAGAAAACTGTCACTTAATTTAGGTAACGAGAACCTGATAATGGGGCACATCACAGCATAAAGCACACAATGGACTGACCCATATAAAGAAAAAACAGGCAACATCTCTTCAAATATTTTGCTCGTGCACGTATTTGCGTATCTATTATAGGTATGCATGACTGCATTCATGAGGTAATGGTAACATTGCCTTGCCAGAAATAATTATGTTCATTGCTTATAAATGACAAAGTATTGCAATAAAATCTTTAAAATCACAATACAGAATTAACATCTAGAGAAAGAAAAAGCTATCCGAGATCATTTTCTAAAGTTCCAGAGTTCGCACTGAGTTGTGTGGCCTGTGAGTGACGGCTGACCTGTAGAGTCTTGCATTTCCTCCTCTTCTCCCTTGAGGCTGATCAGGTCTTGTTTCCTTTGACTTTTGCTAGGATGATTTGGCCCAGGGCCAAGGATAGAGCTGCTTCTCAGTTTTCGTTTTACAAATAGCCCAGGAGAACATGGACAGTCCCAAAATGGGCATGGTCTGTTCCAAAATCATTGTACAAAAGTCTGTCTCTTGGGGTGCGGTTGTCCTTTTTTCTGTGATAAAACCAGTTTAGCTTGGTTGAGACAATTAGGGCTAAATTTTCAGAGTGTGCGACATTACCTAGGATACAATCTGGGCTGTTGCCATATCCCCATAGTTTGCCAGTCTGGCTGGGGTTCCTTTCACACTGCTTCATTGTGGGCACAATCACTCCTGTTAGCTCCCACACAGCCTCCAGCATGTAACTTGCTCTCAGTTATGCAGTGAGTGAGATAACCGGTAAGTCCAGAATTACACTGCAGACGAACACCAGCAAACTCTCCAGTCCCAACCTTTCCCCCAGAAATGTGCCAGAACAATGCAAACCCATAATTCTCTCCTTTCATTCCTGGGAAATGATACGCACAGAAGCCTTGTTATCCCAGGTGGGGTTCCCCACACACTAATCCAAACACACTGGTCAAATAAAACAAGGGGATTAACTAGAGGAAGATTTTAAATAATTAAAAGCACTGAGCCATAAAAGTCAGAAGGGTTACAAGATAAAATGGATCAAATACATAATTCAATAAGCTCAAAGAATTCAAAGCAAAGGTTTTTCTCACCACACACTTTCGCAGGTTTGCTGGCTAGATGCCTCTCAGTCAGGACTCCCTCCTTCCCCTAGTTCAGTTCCTCAGGGGTGGTTGTTGTGAGCAGAAGGAAAGAGAGTCGTGCTCTAGGGTGTTTCTCCCCCTCTCTTATATTTCAATCTCCTGGGCAAGAGCTATCTCCCAATGTTCTGTAAGACCCATTTCCAGCTGAGTCTTATCAGAGAGAAAAGTCTTGTTTGGAGGGAACTTCAAGTTATTCCTTTGATGGGATGCAGATTTCTTGCTCACACGCTCCACCTTGCTGGAGAATGGCAATTTACCCAGGTGATGGTCCATCAGGTCTCTGTGACACTTGGCTGGGACACCAGGTTGCCTTTGTTTCTGAGGAACTTATGTGTGGGAGTTCCCCAGAACTGCAACATGTTTCAATAACTCCATACACTAGAATATTCTAACTTTACATCCAGTGCTGCCACACATTGTAACAGGACAGTAATGGTCATTGTGTTGTGAGTTCTCATCTGATATCCCCCAAGGCATACTTTGTAGAGAAGTTCTCATACACTTGTAGAACAATGACCATGAGGATACAGACAATCACAATACGTATTTAGAAAACTCTCTGTATGCATATACGCCCTCAGACTTTGCAGGTGCAACACTATATGTTCCATCGATTCCTCTCATACTTGCAATAATCTGCATTTCCTAAGAAGAGGAATGCTAGTCTTATGCCTGAGGTACTGCACTAGAAGGGAGGGGTTGTGGGTTCTGTTCCGATCTATCCCCCAGACTCCCTGGGTGGCCTTAGAGAAGTCATCTAGGCCCAGATTTTTAAAGCTTGATGTTGCTGGGCTTTAGAACTGCAACGTCTGACAATCTAAGGACCCAAATCTCATTTTCCAAAGCACTTGGCACTGTCCATGGGATTTTGGAACGTAAGTGCCTCAATTCCTCCTATGTAAAAAGGAGGTATGTGCTATTTAACGCACTGAGACTACGCTGCTGATCACCATAGAAAAACCTGTTTTCAAAATAATAATAATTTGAATTTGCAAAGCCCATGCATCGATTAAGTGAGTGCACATCCTAATACTTACACCTGGAGTGTGGTAAAAAACCTTCTGAAAATGTACCCCTTAATCACCATCCTCTCCATTACTATTAAAATAAGATTGGTCTTTTTCTGGGTGTAGACTGATACGATAGACTTGATTTAACTCTCAGTAGCTCATTTTCTCATGAAACTTCATATTTATTTTAACCCTTTTTCCAATTGTTACTACCAAATGAGACTCACTGCGTTTGAATTAATTCTGGAGAGCGGCTTCTCAAAGTGGAAAAAAGCATGATGGAAGAAGCAAGAAGAAAGATAATGTCACAAGATTGCTATCGATAGTGTTGTTTTACAATAGTCCTTATTACAATATATCATCTTTTGGGAAGTTTCACTATGTCACACTGTCTGGATTTAGGGGACCATTTATGATACTATTTCATATTAACATTTCATAACTGCAATAATCCAGAGAAGCGATGCCATGTTTGGTACCAATAGACAGGTTGTAATTTGCTGGCAATGACTATATAGTTTATGTTGTCGTTCCCTACAAACTGACCAACGAGACTGAAGGAGAGAAAAGAGCTCTTGTTTATTATCGCGGCCACGACGTGGTCTCT
>VOCT01037421.1:0-23315 GCA_007922175.1 Pelusios castaneus
CTGTCACATTGGCGCAGCGATTCTAGGGTTTTGTGCCCAGGCCTGATACCTTCATTGAGTGATTTCAAGTGAGCCATATGTGTAGTATCTGAACAGTCAGGAGGCCACAGTTTGTTGTTTTCTGTTTGTTTATTTCGGGTAATGGGAATAGACACAGGAAAAGTGAAAGATGTCTGATGCAGCTGCAAAATTAGAGATTGCTAGGTTGCGAGCAAAGAAAAAAGAAAAAGTTTGCTGAAAGGCGAGCAGAAATAGAACGCCAAATGAGAGAAAAAGAACGTGAGTTTGCTGAAAGGCAGGCAGAAATGGAACGCAAAATGAGAGAAGAAGAACGTGAGTTTGCTGAAAGGCAAGCAGAAATAGAACGCCGACACCAAGAAAAAATGAGAGAAGAACGTGAGTTTGCTGAAAGGGAAGCAGAAATAGAACGCCAACACCAAGAAAAAATGAGAGAAAAAGAGGAAGAGAGAGAGAGAGAATTTAGAAGACGGCAGGCAGAGATAAGCAGAAAAGCTGAGGAAGCAGCCCGTAGACATGCTTTGGAGTTAAAGTTTGTAGATGAAGCTCTGGCTGCTATTAAGGTGGGTACGCTGAGTGCTGAAGAAACCAGGCAGGTGATCAGGGCAGCTGTAAAGAGAGCCAGAGAAGCTGATGAAAGAATGCACCAGAGAGCCAAGGTCACAGAGGCTGGCCTTCCAGGTATTTCAGAGCCTCCTACAACACCTGAAGCATCCAGCTGTGAGGAACTGATTCCTGGTTACCAAGAGACGGATTGTGGCAAAGAAAACTTCAGCACCATTGAAAAGCCTGGTGCTAAGCCTGAGATTTTTGGAGAAAAGAAAACTTCTACTCTCACAAAGTTGTTGGGCAAAGCTAGTTCATCTGTGTACAATGAGGTGTCAGTTGGGGAAACATTAGGATGTGAATGGGCCAACAGCCAGGGGCATCCTTCTGAAAGCCCAGGTGGGGGAGGCGAAACCCCAGGAGTTACAAGAGAAGAGGCCAGTGTGTTTCCTGGTGGGGGGAGGGTGGAAAGTTACTCTCACCCACTGCAGGAGACAGCACTCGCTCTGGAGAGTGGTGTCCCGGGGGGGAACCCAAGATGGAGGCTAAGGAAAAATTTATGGGGGTGCAGGAGTGTCCCCCCACTACTCACCTGGGGGTGTGTGCCCAAGAGGGAGGGGCTGACTCGGGGACTCTGCACCCAGATGCTCAGCCAGTGATTCAAGAGAAAACTTCTACTCTCACAAAGTTGTTGGGCAAAGCTAGTTCATCTGTGTACAATGAGGTGTCAATTGGGGAAACATTAGGATGTGAATGGGCCAACAGCCAGGGGCATCCTTCTGAAAGCCCAGGTGGGGGAGGCGAAACCCCAGGAGTTCCAAGAGAAGAGGCCAGTGTGTTTCCTGGTGGGGGGAGGGTGGAAAGTTACTCTTACCCACTGCAGGAGACAGCACTCGCTCTGGAGAATGGTGTCCCAGGGTGGGAACCAGGTGTGGAGGCTAAGGAAAAATTTAGGGGGGTGCAGGAGTGTTCCCCCACTACTCACTTGGGGGGGTGTGCCCAAGAGGGAGGGGCTGACTTGGGGTCTCTGCACCCAGATGCTCAGCCTGTGATTCAGATTTTAGGAGAGGATTGTGTTTACCCTGATGTGAAGATGAAAATTAACTTTGCTTCTTTAAGCCAGGAAAGTCCAGCTTGTGAATATTCGATCTTGCCTGTGGACAGAGGGGCAAGGCAACCAGAGATGGAAGCTAAGAAGGAATTAGTGGGGATGCAAGAGTGTCCCCCCACTACTCACATGGGAGGGGGTGTGCAAGAGGAAGGGGCTGACTCTAGGTCTCTGCACCCAGATACTCGGCCTGCAATTTGGATTTCTGGAGGGGATTGTGTTTATCCTGAGGTGTTGATGAAAATTAACTTTGCCTCTTCAAGTCAGCAGGATTTGGCTTCCAGCAGAGAAGGGGGTCCTTGTGACTACTCCATTCTGCCTGCTGACAGGGAGGAAGGGCATTTTCACCATGGAGGTAACATTGATGCAGTTATGCTGAATACACTAGCTGCAAAAATGAGCAGCCCAGAGAGATTGCATGATAACCTCTTAGGAGATGGAGGGGGAAAGATATCCAATGCTGTTCAGGGGAACCATGGAGTGACCCCAAGGAGGGAGAAGGACTTCCTACACATGTATAGTCCTGGAGCTGGGGAATGGATCCATGAGGGGCCAACTGGCACGCAGAATTCTGCCCAGATTCTTGTTACCCCTGACCCTGGGATTCCAATACCACAAGGGGCCAGGAGAATGTTGGTGAGGGCAAAGGGTTGAACCAACCAACCCTGCAACCAGACTGCCTGAACAAAGGGTGTGGTATGAACACATACTTGTAAGCACCTTTGTCAGTTTAATATTGATGTAAAACTAGATAATAGTGATTCACATATGCATGTAACCTTTGTAGTTAGATGTGTGGTGTATTGATCTTTGATAAGGGTTCGTGAATGCAGAAAATAGAGAATGGGGAAACTGAGGCATGCAGCCTCACCATAGTGATGGAATGATTTTGCAAGAACTTTAAAGAGTCTGCCTCCGGATTAGACAGTGCCTAATCCTCCAGCAGTTTTGAAAGAGGGGAGATGTGACGGAATGCACATCTGTGCAGCCCTTGGGCGTGACCTGTATAATCTTTCTGTTCAGTTTTGCAGTGTAATTGTGTTATTTGATGACAATTACACTATACCAGGTTCCTCTGTGAATGCTCAGAACATATGCCACGTGATTACCAGGGTGCCATGTTCCCTGCTGCGACATGTATGTATAGATGTGAAGCATGTTACAGGGTTCAGACTCTCAGGGCTGTCTCTAGCACAATGGCTGAAGATTTACACATCAAAGGGAATGCCAATGCCCTCCCCTGCTCAGGTAGGAGTGAAGAGAATCTCACAACAGGACAGTGAGGAGGAGGGGCTGTCAGCAGTTTGTTAAAACAAAGACAGAGACTGTGAAGGGGGAGAAGCTGCAGGCTTTCAGCCTGAGAAGACACCATCCTGCAACCAACCTCAAGCAAGATCGGGGCCCTGCCTAAGGACAGGCAGAGAATGGCTGCAAAACATCGAACAGCCGAACACCATGTGCATAATCTTGGACTCTGAGGTCAGTTTAGGTGAAGATGTTAGGGTAGTATGCGGTTTATACCTTTTATTTGATAGTGGTCACTCCTGACTCATTTGTAACATGTTGCTGCCTTGATTGGCCATATTCTCACTTGAAATCAGACTCTGATCAATAAACTAGTAGTTGTTTTACCTAAAGCTGTGTGGTCTTTAGAGGGTGTGGATGTGGGAGGCTGGGCACAATCCACTTCTTTGTTAAGTGGACGGACTTGAGACTAAGGCGATTGGGAGTGGGTCCCAATCCCTGTAAGGCAGTGGCTCCCAGTGTAGTGTCTGGGGCTGGGTGTGCTCGCTTGGGGACCAACGCCTGTGTGGCTAGTGGATTTACACCCACTGCCTGGGACCAATTACACGCTGGTGGCTGGTGTGGACTGACTCAGGAGTGAGTGGTCACCCAGCAGAGCGGGGTAAATTGGGGTTCAGGAGCGGGGATCAAGTGGTCATAGCAGCACACCAGACTGGATTTGGGGAGCAGACTGTCACAGTTTCTTGCTCTGGCAGGGTAAAACAGCGAGAAGTGAGACTAAGTGATATGCACACCGAGCCAAGGCCCCTTTGCGCAGATAGAGCGATGTAAAACAGCCTTTGCGTAAGTGAAAATCTGTTCAAAGAAGTCTTCAGTGAAGTTGGGAGCCAATGCCTGCATCTGGGGCATTCCATGGCTATTCTGGGACCTGCTTCTCAGCTGCCTCCCATCTTATTAGTGACCCTTGTGCAAAGTGAGTGTGAAATTCTACCACTCTGATTTGCTCTTGTTTGGCTCGGGGCTGCCAGTGAGTGCAGGAAGAGCAGGGCAATTTAGATTGGGGTCCATGAGTGTTGGGAAGGGAATCTGTAGAGCGCAGCCTGTGGGGTAAGCAGAGAGGGCCAGGTATAGAGGAGGAGCGTGAAGAAGGCACAGGGCAGCAGGTGCGGAAGGGAGGAGGCATGAGGTGTAAGAACAGGGATGGGGAAGTAAAAAGGGATTAGAGACAAAAGATGGGTTGAGTGTAGGACGCGGATGTCCTTGACGGTATGTATCTAAAGCCAAGGCCTGACGTCCTTAGGCCTGACGTCCTTAGCATTGGCACAGTCTTTGCTCTGGAAAAGCTCTCAGTGAGGATTTGCTAAGGAATAAGGACCTCCAGATCTGCCCTATGAAAAGGAATTCTTCTGCTTTACTCCATGATGATTAGGCCTCATCTGGAAGCGTCTATCCGGTTCTGGACATCACATTTCAGGAAAAATGTGGACAAAGTGGAGACAGTTCAGAGAAAAGCAACAAAATTATTATAGGTCTAGAAAATATAAGGGACGTTTGAAAAAAGTGAGCTTATTTAGTCTGGAGAAGAGAAGAATGATGGGGGGGTGGGGAGGGAGGAGAGACATAGTAACAATTTTCAAGAACATGAAACATTGTTACAAAGAGGAGACAAAAATGGCTTTTGTTAACATCTGAGGACAAGAGCAGAAGCAATGGGCTTAAATTGCAGTCAGATGGCTTCAGCTGGCCATTTGGAAAACCTCCTGTCAGGGTAGTTAAACAATAGCATCCATTGCTGGGGGAGGCTGTGGAATCTCCATCTTTGGAGGTCTTTACGAGCAGGTTAGACATACACCTGGGAGGGATGGTCTAGAATGCTTGGCGGGGCGGATTACCGGATGGGCCCATTGTTTCTCGATCTGGTTGAACTAGGCAGCAATGATGCTGATGGCGTAGAATGAGCTTTGCTGCAGTGTGACAGCACATAGGTTCTCCGAGGAATTTCTTAATGGGAATTGGATTGGTTTAGGTGTAGATGGAGCTTCTGTAATGTGGGTGTTGCCGCAAAATGAAAGACACGATTTCCACTTTTGATAAGTTGGCATTGTTTTAATCACAGGTTGGAATTGGCCACGGCTGATGCTATCAAATGCTGCAGTGAAGTTAATGACTTTCAGTCATTCGTGGATTCATTCTCTGCTGTGTACAGTCAGTCGTCCAAGTGCTTGAGAGAGTTGGCTGAATGTGTAAGTGATCAGGAAGTCCAGGTTAAAAGGATTGGATGCCTATTTGATGTACATTGGGTTTCCTCTAGCTACTACACAGTAGGACGTGTTTGGTGGTCATATGCAGCCCTCCATAGCCACTTCTTGAAAAAAAATCATCTGATTTCTCACTAGAAGGGAAAGATAAAGCAAAATTTGCTGGCACGGCAACAAAACTGGAGAATCCAGTTTTTGTTCAAAACTTTGGTCTCATGCTTGATGCTCTGGAGGAACTTGCAGATCTGTCCCTGGCATTGCAAAAGTCTGATGTAACATTATCTACAGCAAGTAAGTTGATAAGTGGACAAGTTCAGGTGTTTTTAGCTCGCAGAGAGTGTGACTCAGAGTTCTACCAAAAGGCTTGTGAGTCGATTGCTGAGGTTGCTTTAAAGGTGTATGTGTAAACATGTCTGTGGATGCTGGCAAGCAAATTGAAATTCCTAACTGTCAGTTTTACCAGGCCCTAGCAGACTGTATGAATGCTAGATTGTTGCGAGACTCAGAAAAACATCTAAACGATTCTGTTGAAGTGCTTGACCCATCACATTTCACTACAGAACTGTCACTGGAATCTGGTGAAAGTGACATAAAAGTTTTGTGTTCTAAGTCTGGCATTGCATTTAATAAAGTGAAATGCGCATATCGGGAATATAAAGATCACAATCCTTACTTTTGTTAGGCAGAGTTTGCTAGTTTGTGACACTAATTGCTATCTAATTGGACATAAAAGCTATCTAAAATTATCAATATTTTTATGGAGTGATAAGTGATGTATATGGTACTGAGAAGATGATGCAAATGGCTATGTGAGCTGGGGTCTGCACATGCATGTCGGGGGCTGGACAATACAGGAAGGGGGCCCAGAGATTAGGAGGGTACCAGGGCCCGGCAAATTAGACTTTGACCACTGACTTTAACCACTGCTCGCAGCAAGCAAACAAGCACCTGAAGGGGACCACAAAAGGTATGGTAATTACGTTTCCTGGCTGGGATGAGACAAAGAAATCACCTCTGCCCAGAAAGGGAGGGGTCAGAGAGGGGGTTTGAGAGACAAAGAAAAACACTTGCAAGGATGTGAGACCTTTAGCTGGGACTCTCCATCTTGACACAACTTTAAGCAAGATCTGGGCTCTGCCTGGTCTCAGGCAGAGACTGGCTGTGCAAACAGCTGACAGCCGAACAACTTGAGCATGAACATGAACTAGGAGGTCAGTTGAAGTAGAAATATTAGGGTAGTATGTGTGTTTTACCTTTTATTTTCTTGTGGTCTCTCCTGACTCCTTTATATTGTGATTCTGCCATGATTGCCACTGTGACAGTCTGCTCTCCAGATCCCGTCCAGTGTGCAGCTGTGTCCCTCTGATTCCCACTCCTGAACCCCGATTTGCCCCTCTTTGCCAAGTGACCACTCACTCTTAAGTCAGTCTCCCCATCCTCTTGTAGGTAATCGGTCCCAGGCAGTGGGTGTATGCCCTCTGGCTACTCGAAGGACTGTTCCCAAGCGAGAACCCCGGCCCAGGTACTGCACCAGGAGCCACTGTCGACAGAGATCGGGACCCACTCCCAATCACCATACACTCAAGTCCCTTAACTAATAAAGACACAAATTCACAAGGCCTCCCCCACTCTTCCCACTACAGTGCAAGGTCCCAGCATGGTGCACTGGAGCTTGGCTATGATGGTGCCCTCACAGCAGAGGGAGGAAACCTGCTATCATTTCCCACGGTTGGAGGCTTCCTTTAGTGCTCATGCGATTAATAAATGTGTTAGTCTTTAAAAATGCCACCAGACTTCCTGTTTGTTTTGCTGGACTAGACTAACCCGGCTACACCTTAGAAGCAGTACTGCAGAAGGAGATCTGGGTGTCATAGTGGATCACAAGCTAAATAGGAGTCAACCGTATAACACTGTTGCAAAAACAGCAATCACTTTCTGGGATGTATTTTCAGGAGGACTGTAATTAAGATACCAGAAGTATTTCTTCCACTCTACTCTGTGCTGATGAAGCCTCAACTGGTGGGCAAGTTGGAGAAAGTTCAGAGAAGAGCAACAAGAATGATTAAAAGTGTGGCACACACTTATGAGGGAAGATTGAAAGAGCTGGGGTTTGTTTAGTCTGGAAAAGAGGAGACTGAAAGGGGCCATGATAATAGTTTTCAAGTACCTAAAAGGTTGTTCCGAGGAGGAGGAGGAGGAGGGAGAAAAATTGTTCTCCTTAGCCGCAAATGATAGGACAAGAAGCAGTGGGCTTACATTGCAGCAAGAGAGGTTTAGGTTGGACATTAGAAAAATATTCCTTACACTCAGGGTGATTAACCACTGCACTAAATTGCCTAGGCAGGTGGTGGAATCTCCATCATGGGAAGTTTTTAAGAGCAAGTTAGACAAACACCTGTCAGGGATGGCTTAAGACAGTCCTTGGTCCTGCCCTGAGTTCAGGGGCTTGGACTCGATGACCTCTCATGGTTCCTTCCACTTTCTAGGATTCTATGCTTCATGGCTCACTGATTCCAAGTGAGCCCCCAAGTCACCTCTTGCCTCTGTGCTGAAGCTGCCAGGAAGTGGGGGGAGGCCCTAGAAATCAGGAGAATGCTGGAATACTGAAGATCAGGGCCACATCCCTGTGGTCTGGGGGCGACGTTATTAGTGTCGTTGTGCGTCAGATGAGGATTGTCTGGCTGCAAATGTGTCCCGCTGTGTAGATAACACTGACGCTCGAAAGAATTGACACGCGCAGAGGTCTTTGGAGAAAGGTAGGTGCCAGGGGAGGCTTTCTTACAATGTAGCACAATGGTAAGAGAGCTAGATGGGCAGGTACTCTCAATGCAACGGAACAGGTCAACTGATGGCCACCCTTTCGGCTCTGTGCCACCCTTTCGGCTGCACGAAAACTGCTCTCTCGGACTCCTCCTTTTAATACACTGCTCAAAACATTCGCTCAGCCCCTTTGGCACCAGAGACTTCTATCTCCGGTGTCCAAAATGACCTTCATTGGTCCACACATGCCTTTCTTAATCCCATCTATTACCTTCTTTGGGCACATGCCACTGAAAGCTTTCATCCCCCAAGCTGTCCCGTTTGGCCGAACCCTTTCTTATCCCTTTGGCATTGGGCCAACCTGACCTCCCCTAGCTTTCAGCTGCTTTTCCACTCAGATGACTTTCGGCTTCTCTTCTGGCCAATTTCTGTGCTTTCAACCAAAGTCCCGATGTGTGACCTATGGAGCTTACCTGTTCACTTTTGCAATGTAATTCGGAGGTATTTAAAGCAAAATATGTGACGCAAGTTCTGGTTTGAATGTTCGTGACATAGTTTACATCAGTGGTTCTTAACCACGGTTTGGGAAGACGTTACTGTGTCGCCCCCCAGGGGTAAGTGTGTCCCGGAGAGCGAGGGAGGTGGCTGGATTTGACCCGGGGTGAGTGGGTTGGTGTGTCCTGTAGGGTCATGATATGCTGCCAAGTGTGTTAGGGTGGCATGTTTTCTGCAGCATCATACAGGTGTACCTATGTGAAACGTGTCCCCATGTATTTCACATGGCTTGGGAGGGGGCAGACAAGCAGAGCTGTCTTTCCTCACATGTGCTGTGAAGAAGTGCCTAACAAAGACGAGACAAATTAAGCTCCCTGGCTCAGGTGGGAAGGAGAATGAGCTCAGGTCAGGAAAGGGCGGGCCAGGGGCGAGTGGGGGTTTGAAAAAAGGGGACCCTTGGGACTGCTTGGGGCTTTTTGGTAGAGAAACTCTGTCTAGGAACAACTCCATCGTAACGCGATGTCTAAGGCCTGTGCCCTGCCCACAGAAGGGCAGAGAGTGGCTGAAAACCATCCCTGGCCAGACATGTGGGTCAGATTGAAATGGACTACCACAGTAAACTTTAGGTTAGACTGCATATTTCCTTTTGTGTGGTAATGGTTAACTCCTTGATGGTTTGATGAATGGATTGTGCATTGATTTGCTATATACTCCCACCAGAGCAGATTGCAGGGGGTGTGTGTGGGTGGGTGTGGGTGGGGCGATTTGCTATATACTCCCACCAGAGCAGATTGCAGGGGTGTGTGTGGGTGGGTGGGGGGGTGTCCCACCTGCCAGTTTGACCACCTATCCACCTCAGGCCTCCTGGATTTGCTCGTTTCAGAAGGCCTCCTCCCTGACTCCATTTCTATTTCTCCTTCTTTTTCCTACCGTCCACGTGCTGGGGAGTGAAGAGAGAGGCGGTGGCACCTCAGTGGCTGGGCCCGTGCAACTTCTCTTCGTGAGCCTGAGCACTTTCTGGGCAGAGCAGGAGAGTCACGAGCTCTGTGAGCCTGCCAGCCTCCTTCCCAGCCTCTGAGATGTGCGTAGGTGCGGGAGGAGAGAGAATGGCCAGAGGGGGTAAGAGAGCATCTCCCTACCTGCCCCGAGACAGCGTGTGCACCACGCAGGTTAGAGCCACGTCCTGCTCGTGGGAGCTAGCCAGCAAGGCTATGGCACTCAGCGCTGCTTTTCTGGCTTTGTGATGAGAGACGGTGTCCAGCCAGATTAAGATCTCTCCCACGACGTCCGCGACCTGGAAGACAGACAGAAAATTGAGGGATGGATTTATCCATGAGAGGCCCCCTCCCCATCAGTAAGCCCTAAGAGCAGGCCAGCAAGCAGCCTCTGACCTCAGAGTCCTGGCTTGATTCCTTAACAAACTCTCCAAAGAGGCTTTTGCAAGGTCAGGGAGCACAGGCTTCCTGAGGTCTGGTTTGTAACTTCCAACTGAGAAATCCACACCAAAGCTTTCCCCAAAGCCTTCCAATGGGCTGAGCACAAAGGCTGTGTCTACACTAGCAAATTAAGTCGACTCAGGGAGGCTTAAGTCGATTTAAATTAAGCCACGTCTACACCTGGCTTTCTTTAAGTCCACTTAAGCAGTTCCTTAAATCGACAATGACGCTGCTGCATCCCCATGGCAGGGGCAGGATGTTGTCTCCCTGGTGTCAGCCGTGGGAGAGGGGAGCTCCAGCCAGAGGAAGGGCCATCCTGCAGGAAAGGCTGGGAAGAGGCAGGCCTGGGGAGGTAGCTCAGGCTGAGGGCTCTGTTCGTTTCCAGTTCTCAGCGTTCCCATTAAAGGCAAAGGCCGGGAAGGGAGTGAGCGCGCACCTTGGTGCCCTGTGCAGACTGTATTAGAGGAAGGGCAGAATGTCACCTATTTGCAGGCCAAGTGACAAAGGTAAAGCTGAAAGGAATGCAGGAAACTGAGCCCTGCTGCCTTTCTCAGCAGAGAAGCCCTGGCTGGAGAAGGAGAAGTGCTCTTCCTGGCTGAGAATTGCCAGCAGAAAGGACTGCTGGGCAAGACAGGCAGACTTCCCAAGAAGCGGCATTGCTTGTAGGCACATGGGAAGGGCGTTCCCCTGGGCTGGAGAGCTAACTCTGCCCCTGAGCCAGTGCGCAGCCTTGGGAAAGTCACTGAGCCCCTCTGCGCCTCACTTTCCCCCGCTGTAATGGCCACTCCAGCAGCTGGATGCAGGGG
Organism: Pelusios castaneus; assembly: GCA_007922175.1. Taxonomy (NCBI): domain Eukaryota; kingdom Metazoa; phylum Chordata; order Testudines; family Pelomedusidae; genus Pelusios; species Pelusios castaneus. The sequence continues at coordinate 10,673 of VOCT01037421.1, forward strand.
TCCATCCCGCAGTGTGGACGCGCTGCTAGGCCAGGAGTGGGGATATAAGGCACCTTGGGTGTCTTGGTCTGTTCTCAGAGACATGTCTGAGCTTCAGTGGCCAGAGGAGACTTTGATGCACTGACCAGCGGATACCGGCAGTGGTGTGATTAATGAAAGGAGAGCCGAGCCAACCCTGAAAGCACAGTGACAGTGTGTAGCGGGAAGTGTTCCCTACGAGAGAAGATTCTCCCATGCGTCTCTCTCAGCCACCTGCCCCTTTCCCACTCCAGGAGTCTCTTACTTTCTCCACCCTGGCCTCCTGTGTCGAGACGATTGCTCTGAGCGCTTCCTCCGCTGCGGTGAATCTCTCCGTTTCGGATGCTGTCAAACCCTGCAGTGCTGTCCACAGGAGGTCTTTGAGCTGGGTGGAGGGAAGGTGGTCCCTGAGGATCTGCAAAGGACAGAGACCAAGCTTTCTTGTGACTGAGGCTTTGCATTTGAAACAGTGTGTGCGAGGAAAGGGCCTAGAGTCTGCCCTAAAACTGAAGCCCCCTCTTGGTTCACACCTCACAGGGGACAATGGACAGGAACAGCGGGTAGGGCAGAAGGTGGCTTTGACAGAAGAAGCGAGGCTGAGAGGCCGACGAGACTCCCAAAGCGGGGGCCTCTGAGGCTGGACCCCCAATAGTCAAGAGCTCACTGGCCACAATGTTCCTGCAGGGCGCGTGGCCAGGGCATCACCTGACCCAGGGCCTGGGGTGCTGGAGGCTTTGACCTTGGGTCCCAGACTGCCTCCCAGGGTGTCACTGCAGCTGGGCCAGGTGTTGCTGGATTAGCACCTACTCTCGAGTCTGACTGCAGCGAAGGAGGGAGCAGAGGACACGGGGGTGGCGCACTAGCACATGTCCACCAGCCGCCCAGCCATGTTGGAAGTTCCCCTTAGTGCACCCTTTGGCCGTGTTGTGGGAGACTCAGTCACTGAGGGCCGGATTTCCAGGGATAGCTGTGTGGCTAAGGACGCAGGTGTGGGCTGGTGGGGTTTTGAGCAGTGCCTGTGTCCCCTGGAGAGTCTGTTAGGGGCAGGTGCCTGAGGCACACGGTCATGGGACGTTTCGCTGCCCTTAACAATAGGAGGTCTGCTGCGGCCAGGTGTCCTGCCTGTCTGGAATCCCATCCTGGCCTCAGCCTTCTTGTGTTTCTACCAAAAAAGGAGCCTGAAAAATAGGACTCCTTTTGGAAGGGTGAGAGAACTTTTTACCTGATGGTGATCTTGGAGAGAGTCCCAGGTAGTTTCCAGCACACCTCTGGGCTCGGTCTCTGCCACAGCAGATGGATTGTTGGCAGCAGCTTCTTCCTCGGGAGAGATTTGTTCATCACTAGGATACTGCAGAGTCCCGAAAGAAATTTCTGACTCTAAGAAAGAAAGAAAGTGCCTTCAGCTGTAGATAAGGGGGAGGCAACTTGTCTATGGGCCCCAGAGCAGCACAGAAATAATGGCTACCTCTCCCCACACCACAGTGCCAGACCCCCAGAAGGCTATGGCCTGACACTGTCAGCTCTTGCCACCTCAGGAATGGATCTCTTCCAGCCTGGTCCACAGCCTCAGGCACGAAATGCTTACACTGTCCGAGGTTCCTGCTGTTGTCCCATGGGGATGCCCTCATTTTTCAGCTACGTGTCACTCATTAAAGATGTGGTTTGTACCCTCACCTATCAATTCCGGTTCTTCTTTGGGTGGCTCTTCTTGAAGCTTCTCCTCCTCTGACAGAGGATCATTGACTGTTGTTTTCCTCTTCTTTTTGCAGGAGAAGCACTTCCATGTTGTTGGAGAGGAAACTGTCCTGTCACCCTCGGCCTCTGAGTTTCTAGATTTGCAGCAGACGCAGAGTCTTCTCAGGCATGATAGCCTCATCCAGGAGCATTTCCTTCTCCTGGGCTTCTCTGCGTAGGCCTGCTCTTGATGGCTGAGGTCAGAGCATGCGTCCATGGGTGCAGGTTGCACGAACACTTTGTTGACGTGAACGTGTCTATGGTGCCAAGAGGTGAGTCTTTGAAAAAAAGAAGTGAGTCTGAAACAAAAAGAAGAAGCAAATGTGGTTTTCTGGCATTCTGGAAAAGAAGGCAATTAATTTCCACAGGAATCACATGATCCAAAAGAGTGGTGTTTTGAAACTTTCTGCTTTGCAACTCATCTGCTGCTGTAATCCCCAGAGCTGGTTCATACAAGTCAGCCGGAGCTGGAGACACATGGGAGCATGGGTCAAAAAGGAATTCTTTGGGGGAATTTTAGGGCCTGTTTTCTTCAGGAGGTCAGACTAGATGGTCATGCTTTTAGAACCTTTGAATCTCCTAATTGGCACTACAAAGTTTGTCAGGGACAGCGTACATCACAGGCCCTCTCCTTCGGTTTTGGAAGAGGAAACCTCCATCCACCATAACTGGACTTCCTCCAGTGCTAAAGAAGCACAATCTTTGGAAACATTTTCTGTTCTGACTCTCACCCCGTGGATCTCTCTCTCCTCCACTGCCATTGGACTGAAATGGAAACCGCTACACTCAGTATCTCCTTTCCAGGCTTGTTCCCTGGGCCTAGTTATAAAATTGATTTCTTAGTGAAGCCCACTCCATTGTGCACTGAAAGGTGAGACTCTGGTAACACATAGGGCCAAGCTGAACATCAGTAAGCCTCTGAAAGAGGAACAAAAGGTGATTCTGCAGAGGCTTGGAAGGTCTGGAAAGAGGAATGAGCAGCTGAAAAATATGCTTAAAGTCTTCTCGGCTCTTTGAAAATGTGGAAGTAAGCCGAAGGGGAAGACTGACCTTTGAATGCCAAAAGACGACGCTCACAGGCTATTTCAAACCTTCCGCAAAACAGCGACCAAAAATCATCCATGCAGTGATTAAAGTATAATTGGACGGGTCCCGGCACCCACCTAATCTCTGGGGCCCCTTCCTGTATTGTCCGGGCCCCCTTATTGCATGTGCGGGCCCCAGCCCAGGTAGGTAGGTCCAATCACTTCTCAGATCACGCCAAGAAAATATTTAGAACTTTATATGGCGTTTATGTCTATAGCAATTATTGTCAGACACTTCAAACACTGTATAACACAATAAGGACTGGGATCTTTATATTCCCCATATGGAACACAAAAATTGTGTCACTTTCACCAAATTGCAGTGACCGCTGTGTAGGGAAACGTGATGGGTCAAGTGCTTCCACAGCACTGCTTAGATGTTTTTCTGAGTCTGGCAACAATCTAGCATTCATAAGCTCTGCTAAGGCCTGGAAAAACTGTCATTTAGAAATTTCAATTTGCTTGCCAGCATTCACAGACAAGTTTACGCATACACTTTTAAAGCGAGCTGCAGCAATTTCCTCCCAAGCCTCTTGGTAGAACTGCGAATCACACTCTCAGCGAGCGATAAACACCTCAACTTGTCGACTTATCAACTTCCTTGTTTTAGATAATGTTACATCCGATTTTTGCAAAGCCAAGGACAGGTCTGCAAGTTCTTCCAGAGCATCAACATGAGACCCAAATTTTTAACAAAATATGGATTCGCCAGTTTTATTGGCCATGCCAGCAAATTTTGCTTTATCTTTCCCTTCCAATGAGAAATCAGTTGATTTTTTTTCAAGCAGTGGCTATGGAAGGCTGCATATGCCCACCGAACTGAGCGCACAGTGCAGCAGCTAGAGGCAAGTACACATCCAATCCTATTAAGCTGGACTTCCAGATCACTGGCACATTCAGCCAACTCTCTCAAACACTTCAGTGACTGACTGGACAGAGCATCCATGAATGATTTAAAGCCAGGGTGTCAAATATACGGCCCACGGGCCGCATCCAGTCCTCCAAGGGCTCTTACCCGGCCCCCGGAGCTCTGCACAGCTCTCCCTGGCCGCACCAGTCAAGCCCCGGGAAAGTGCTGGCAATTTTACTTGTTGTCAGTAGGGGGTGCGACTCTGCTAGAAAAATACTTTGGAAGTTATCCCTCTGGGGGCAAAAATAAAAACTGCAGCCCCATTTCCCAGCCCCTTGCAGATTCTGGGGCTGCCAGCAGGTTTTTTTTTCTTTTTTCAGCAGGATGGGGGGGGGGTCCCAGCCGAGCGCCTTGTTTTGAGGCTGGGCGCCTAGCTGAGCAGAAATTGTGTTGATATCTGGCCAGGGCCTTTTAAAATCTGCCTCCCTGCACACACCCAGGCAGCGGTGCGGGGCTGGGAATGGCCTGGCCAGAGAACTGACTGGATGGATTGAGCCCCTGTGAGCCAGGTAAGTGAGGGGTGGGGGTGGGGGGCAGGGAGCCATCTCCATGGGGCAGCAGGCTGGGAAAGGGGTTCAGGAACTGGCGTGGGAAAGGTGAGCGGGGAACAGAACGGAGGCCAAGGCAGGGACGGGAACAGGCAGAGGAACCGCACCAGGAAGGGGAGAAGGGAAGAGAAGGGCAGCAATGGGGACGGGGTCAGGAAGCCAGCGCAAGAAAGGGGAGCCTGTGGGGCAGGGGAAAGGGAAGGTGTCAGAGGACCTGTGGGTGTGGGGAGGAGAAAGGGGAGCCCACACAGCCCCGAGTGCGGCAGGGCTCAGGGACCCCAGGTGGTACTGAGCTGAGAAGGGGGGTCAGGAATTCTTCTCAGACACACTTCGGCCCCCAGCCTGTGTCCTGCCTTCCCGTCTGGCCCTGACACCAAATGAGTTTCACACCTCTGATTTAAAGCGATTAACTTCACTGCAGTATTTGATAGCATCAGCCACGGCCAATTCCAGCCTGTGATTAAAACAATGCCAACTTATCGCAAGTGGAAATCGTGTCTTTCATTTTAACACCAGCCTTACTGCCTAACACGACAGAGGGTCCAACTACACCTAAACCATCCGATTATCTTTGAAAATTCCTCCGTGAACCTACCCCGTCAGCATCATTGCTGCCTAGTTCCACCAGGGCAAGAAAAACATGTAACAGGACCAAGGTTTGCATCCCGTCCACCTTAGCCATTTTCCAAGAAGCGATGAGCAGAACCAAACGACTGACTTTAACCACTTTGTCCGAGATAAAGGCTACCGGGATTCAAGTGTGACACATTCTAATGAAGGCAGCTGAGTTCTATCAGGGGTGAATCTGGCCCAATCTGTCCAGATCACAAAACCATCCCATGACCTGGCCCAATTCAGCACAAGCAATAACATTCTGTGTGTGGCGATGGGGGATCAGGGCCAATACACCTAACTGGTTCTATTAATGCTAAAGGTATTATTTTTATGGCAGTTTGATGTTCTTGTGGCTCTGTATTTTGTTTACAGCAAGCAAAAACTGTTCACCTTTTCTGGCTCTTTCTAAGCAACAAATACAGGTCCTGAGCTTCCGCCACTCTGCTGTCAAAGGGCATTTTGTCACTGGGTTCAGTGAGCAAGTTGTGGCTAGATAAGGGCTAGAAAGTGTGGAGTGGTAGGAAAGGCAGAGGGACCCTGGCAGGGGTGTGCAGCAGGGATGGGCTGGCAAAGGAGGAATGGCAGGGGAGCCTGGGAGGACAGGGCACAGGTGCGGTGGGGTAAGAGAGGTGTCTGGGATGCATTGGCACTAGGTGGGGGAGGGGGTGCCAGGAGGGAGATCCCCCCCACGGGGCCTTCCTGAGGTTGTCCCCCATTGAGGCCCCTCTGCTGCCCCCCTATTGGTCCCCCGTCCCCAAGCCCCCCGGGCCCTTTCCCCACCCGGATTTGATCCATCTATTTCATACAGTCTGGGGGCAGTCTGGTAGCATTGGTCTCGTTTTGAATTCTAGCTCCCTGAGATTAGTTCCCAGAGCACTACCAAGATGGCAGGCAGAGGCCGTAGGTAGAGCTGTTTCGCTTTTCCTGTATGAAGATGTATAGCCTGTGGATTATTTGGCCTCATTTAGGTGCATTTCACTCATGTAAATTCTTAGATCAAGACTGTCCTAATACACACATGAGGCAATCATTACAGGAGACCAAGTTTTTACAGCCACATCTAGAAAGAAAGGAAGGCTCCAGGGGAATCTGTAAGGGAAATAATGTGCATGGAGCTAAAAACCCCAATTCTTCTCAAGGCCCAGTGACCTTCCGCTAGGATGGCCATGGAAATTGACCCGTCCTAGTCTAGAGAAAGATCCAATAATGGAATGTGTCTGGAAAGAGCCGGAAAGGCTGAGACACGGGAGAACGGAAAGATGCCCAGTCAAATCAAAACGGAATGCTGAGAAGTGACTATCGCAATGTGAGCCCCCAACAGTCCCTACGCTGGGGGGGGGGGCACAATCTAGGCCGTCGGCTCTAAGGAGGAGGGAGAGAAACACGTCAATTACCTGTTGTAAAGGCTCATCCTGTCTGTCAAACCTGTGGGAACAGCTGATTGAAGAAGTTCTGACAGATGAGTACCACGAATCTCTCAGTAGCTCCTTGCTTCACCAGCCGTTGTCGACCAAGCGAGTTGGCAGACTGAAGGCGGGGCAAGAATGCTGCCGCAGGACATTCTGTGCTGATGTCACACATGACATCACAATCAACTTCTGCAGACACTCGCACAGAGACACACACAGACACACACACACAGACACACACAGACACAGAGACACACACACACAGACACACGGAGGGAGGCAAACAATAAAATTAAGAACGTGGAGAAACCTGTCCAAAATCTGTAGGCCTTCTGATTTGTGGGAGGGTGTAGGTAAAGGACTGACCCTTTGCATGTCCAGAATATGTCAGCTTTGACCTGGGAAGTGACAAAGCAGTTTATAGACTTGAATTCAGGGATCGTGACAGCAGCACCATTGGGCAAGTGACTCTTCTGCCCATTTTCTAGGCAGGCAAAGGACAGCACTAAAATGACTGCAAAGAGAGGGCGTGGGGTGGTCTAGAAGTGCAAGTTGGAGTGGGACCAGTTGGCGGTGGGGGTGTAGTACAGGGACTGCTGGTTGCAGGGGCTGCGCTGGATCCAGTGTTTGCTCGGCAGAGCAGGGAGAGGGCCTAGGGTAGGGCCAGCAGGTGCGGGGAGGTGGCTGTCTCCTGGGGGCCCTAGGGGACCTCTTGGGGGGAAGGCAGGCTACAGCCTCCACCGTGCAACTCTGCCAGCCCTGGTTAGAGGCACCCTGCAGTTCCTGTCATGGTCTCCCTGCTCCACCTACACACTTGAGTCCTGGCTCCAGCTGCCCCTCCTTTCGGGTCGGGACTCAGCCCAGTCTCCCCCCATCCCCTCTTTGCATCATATTCACCTTCTCCCTTTTTCAGTGGGCTGTAAAACACAGCGCTAGGGATTCTGGTCTGCTCCAGCCTCCTGACACGTCCAGCCCACCAAAACTGGACTCTCAGCACCCGGCTTTCCATACTTGTGATCTGGCACCTGTCCAAGCCCTCTGTATTGGGGATTCTCTCATGCCATGGAATGGGCCCTCTGGCTCTCATGGAGCGCTGGGGAAACTTGCTGAAGGTGTCTGCAGGAAAGTGTCCGTAATTCACATCAGCACAGCAGTGAGGACAGCACCACTGTGTGGCACACCTTGATCTTTGTGCTCTTTCTCTCCTTCCACACACCATGACAAAGTCTCCTGGAGGAGGGAGTCGCCTTGGCAATGCGCTGATTGATCTCAGTTGGCAACGCTGGCAATGTTGGGAGGTAGATTTCTGCGATAAAGGGGTTCGTTGTCTGCTCTAAGTTGGTTCCTTCGATAGCGAGAGCAGGCTCAACATAATCCTTGGTTGGAGATGGTGCTCGGGGAGCTGTGCTTTTATCAAGCAGAGAGTGATGGCAAAGTGCCCAGCTGCCTGTGAAAACCGGTGGGTGATAAGTTTTCTGAGCGCCATCTCCTCGGTGTTTGGAGGGGCCGTTTGCCTGCTTGTCTGGCTGTGTTTCAGTGCAACGCAGTGGCTCCTGTGTAGTGATCTGGTAGTGCTGTCAAAGGTGGTGCATCTTTGCCATGACTTGGCCCGTGAGAAATTCCCTCAGCGAGCTGCTTGCCAAAAAGCTGTGAGCCGTGGACACAGTCGCGCACTCTGTGCCTAAGGAGGCTGCATGTGTCTGGCAGGATTTGGGCCCAGCTGGTTTTTGCATTTGTGAAGCTGCCAGGTGCTGTTGTGAGGACTCCAGCAGGGGTGCTGTTGGCCCTGGGTGTGATTTAGCCATGATAGCAGCTCCCCAGAGTGGCAGGGGAGGGGGATGCGGGCAGAGAGGGGGCAGTAGGGCCTTGCCAGAGGGACGTGGCAGGCCGGTCTGTGCCAGGAGGGCGCAGTTCCCTGTGTGGCAGGAGAATGTTGGCAGTGGGGGCTGCAGAGGGTTACCCTGCTGAAGTGGAAAGGAAGTCTTGGGACGGGTGGGAGGTTGGTGTGGGAGGAGGGAGCTGGCAGCATTTCAGGGGACCTGGGAAGTGGGTGTCATGCTGCGGGCCCTTCCATCCCTGCCATCCCTGGCTCCGGGCATGGATTGGGGCCAGGCTGCTGTTGTCCTGCTCTGAGAGAGAACTGAATGGACTGAAGACGAAGCTGTCAGACTTGTGTGTTCAAACTTGTCATGAAAATGCACACGGTGGGACTGAGTTGAAGAACTGCGCTTTCAGAAGGGGCTGCGGAGAACGGGCAGCACCCAGCACGGTGGTCCCTGCGGTTGAATTTCAGCCCCTCTGTGTAAGTGGCTGAACTGAAGGTGTCTCAGTGAATGTCCCCACGGGTGCAAATGTAGGGATTAGCGCTGAGGTCCTCGATAGGAAGGGCTTTTGTGAGAAGAAATGTGATCCAACCCAGGGTTCTTAGCCTCTGGGTTGGGACCCAGAATGGATTGGCGAGAATGTTTGCAAGGCTGGCGTGGCGGCTCCTGTCCCACAGGGCTGCCTGGGCTCCCTCCGTGTGCCAGTCACCGCAACCTCTAGGGAGCCAGTGCCTCTCAGGTGTGGCCCAGCTCTCAGGGTGGAGGCTTTCCAGGTAGGCCATAGTTGAGAGACTGGCGCTGCCACCCACGAGGCGGGTCACATCTCCACTCTCACGAATTCGGCCAGTCGTGGGGAGGGGGGCAAAGCTTTATGGTGCTGCAGCCCCGAGGTGACACTGCCAGGAGTACAGAGCCCAGCCCAGCCAAGCCCACAACCCAGGAGCTGCAGGATCCATCAATGTGGGGTGAGAGCCGAGCAGGAGCCAAGCCCGGAGGGAAGTAGTATATGAGCCAAGCCATCCTAGGGCCTCTGCACCCAGATGATTTGCTGGGTCATGACAGGCCATCACTATATCAAAAGGGTCCTGAGTCCCAACAGGTTGAGAAGCGCTAGTCTAAATCGAAGGGGAGACTGAACTGGTGTTATAGCAGTGAGATGTTGAGTGGGAAAAAAGGTTTCTAAAGCAATTGTAGGATTCTAATCTTTCCAGAGGTGACAAACACTATTCTTAGGTGCATGAATGTCTAGAGTGATGGGCCCAGTATAAGAATCTGCTCATTTTCCCAAACCGCCCCCTCTTAGAGTGAAATGGTCCATGCTTGGCCTGTCTAAAAAGGTGACTGCTGACAGGCAACCCCGGGACTGTTTTGGGGCCTGGGGCGCCAGGCAAAAGAGTCTTCGTGTCATAGCAGCAGGTTGCTGCTCTCCATCACATCTCTTCTTTCTCTCCAAATTCAGCAACTCTCCCAAGATCTCCATGACTAGTGTGGCTTCAGCAAGTGCCTACTGTCTCCTAATCCCTGGTGAAATTCTCCATGGTCCAAAGGGGAGGAAATGTGTGTGTTGCTGTGTTTCCTTTCAGGTTGGGATGTGGTGTTGGAGAGACTACAGGGGACGTACTGGAGCTGTCAACTGGGCAATAACATGGCTGGGGATGGGAAGAAGAGCAGGATGAGGAGGCAGAGAGAGCAGCAAGAGCAGAGATTGAGGTGGACAGTGATGCCAGAGAGAGGCTGAACCCACAAGCACAAGGCTGTCAGAAAGACCAGGTGCTTCCTGGTGAGTGTCTGGGAACTGTGGTAACAGGTAGATGTGGGAGTGCTGTCCAGTCAGCAGGGCCAACTCTAGGGTACAGGGAATGGGGGTGTCTGATGTTTTCGCACTGGAATCTGATCTGGTGTACCGCTGTGCTTCCCCAGTTGCTCATTCTTGGACCCTGACTTACCGTGCTCCACTAAGTTGACTCTCACTCCTGGGTCTGCCCACAGCAGCCCTCTGCCTCTAATCGGTCCCAGGCAGTGGCTGTGCACTCACCAGCCACTCAGGGGGCAGCACCCCAGCAAGGACATCCAGTCCTCACCAGGAACTTCTATCCTGCAGGGATCGGGGCCTCTCCCAGGTCACTGCAGGTTTATGTACTCTGGTCCATCTGTTTCACAAAGATACTGATAAGCAATCAACCCTCGCTCTAAAATAGGCATCCACACGTCCATTCTCCCTAAAATTCACTCCGCTTTAGATTAAAAACAAAACCCCCAAAAAAGGCAAACACTAGTCTATTGACTGAAACACGAATTTAAGTGACTATAAAGCAGAGGTGTCAAACTCCTTTGGTGTCGGGGTCCAGATTGGAAGGCAGGATCCCTTCTCCCCTTCCCGATGCAGCTCCTCTGCCCATTTCCATTTCCTGCACGGGGCTCCGTTCTGGTCCCTGCCATCCTTTCCCAGGCCAGTTACCCAACCCCTTTCCCAGCCTGCTGCCCCATGCTGACGGCTCCCTGCCCCTGCCGCCTCCCCCCCCCAACTTATCTGGCTCACAGGGGCTGAATCCAGCCCCTGGAGTCAGTTCTCTGACCAGGCCATTCCCTGGCCTGGGCCACAGCACTTTCCCGGGGCTTGACAGGTCTGGCGAAGGAGAGCTGTGCAGGGCTCTGGGGGGGCTGGTAAAAGTCCTTTGTGGGCCAGATCCGGCCTGAGGGCCGTAAGTTTGACACCCCTGATATAGAGCAAATCAATCAATCAGTCAGTGAGGAGTTCCCACAAGCTAATACAAGAAAATTTGCAATCTAAGCTAAAACCACTATTCCAATTATGCTCAGCTCACCCCTCAAATATGGGTCTGATGGTTTGCAGCCGGTCTCTGCCCCTCCCTTGCTTGTAGGTGGAGATTTTTCAACACGGATTTCCTCTGGCAAAAAGCCGCCCCCCACCAGATTTGATGTGTGACTTATTTCATTCTAAGGCTCCAGTGTGGACGTACTCTAATAGACCTGAGCCCAAGGTAACCCAAAGTGTTAACCAAAGGATCACCAGGTTAACTCAGTCCCTGCTTAGAGATCCAATGCAGGTGCTAGATCACTGACCTAACAGAGTCCCCCTTAAAGATCTGAGCCAAGGCCAATCCTCAGGGAACGCACACACATGTGGGTACGTCTACACTGGAGCCTTAGGTCGACTTAAGGAAAGTTAAGGTGACCTATAGACTGCTGTGTCCACATTGGGCTTTAATTATTTCAATTTAAGCGCTACATAACAGCTACCCAGAATGCTCCACTCCTCCATCGACCTAGTACCTGCCACTGTGGACACAGACAGTTGACAGGAGTGTTCAATGTGGACTCTCTAAATTGAATTAACAAGGTCGAGTTTAAGTCAACTTAACAGAGCCTCCAGTGTAGACGTACCCTAAATTAGCTCATTGGCCTTAAGCCTAGGCTTGTGTGCAAGAGGTAAACTGAGGCAACACTCATGATCGAAGAAACCAATATGACCACAGATCCTCAGAAATGAAGGCACCAAGCTAGGTTTATTGCAGCGTAGCACAATGGCAAATGACCAATCTCGACAGATCCGTTGGCAACGTTCTTGCTCTCAATGCAATGGAAAAGCTCAACTGATGGCAGGAGTCTCCGTTATCGCCTTCGGCTGCACAATATCTGGGCGCCTACTTTTATACGCTGCTCCGACCTACTGACTCTGTCCCATTTGAGGTTCCAATTTCCCTTGATTGGTCCACATTCCCCTTTTTCGATGCCACCCATTAATTTGATACATGCACACATCACTGGCATATCTCCAGCCATCAAGGTGTCAGGTTTGACCAAAGCATCAGCTTCACATTTTGGCCAAAACATCCCCTTCAGGGTTGATCATAACATCACCCACAGCTGCTTAGCAAACAGAGAGTGGGTAAAGTGTTGAGAAGCAAATGCCCAGGGACTGAATCAAAGCAGAATGCCTGGTTCTCCCCTCTTTTACATCCTGCAGCCTACCCTAGTCTCCCATAAGTTCTCAAACTTGTCGAAAGTGCTTTCTGTCACTTCCGAAACAATGTGGCTGGAGAAAGGGGATCGAGACGAGTCAAGGGAGGAATGGTGCATGTCTCTCCTGCATGAAGAAACCGAGATTCCACACCTCCCAACAGAAGCCACAGCCTCTACCTAGGCGCCTCTGAGATCTCCGTCAGGGCGAAAGGGCTTTCTGCACTTCAGAAACTATTTGGATGGAGAGCGACAATGAGGAATAATTCAGGGAGGCAACCGACAGCTGTTTTCGATGCAAGGAAGCTGCAATCCCACACTGCAAACGCCCAACCCGCACTCTCTCCTTAAACTCCCATGAGATCTCCAACTCAGCGAAGGTGCTTTCTGCCATGTCCCAACCTATTTAGATTGAGAGAGGGAACCAACAGGAGTTCAGAGAACATCCTTCAGATCTTTGCGACATGAAGAAGCCAAGATTACACTCCTCCCCACTCTCAACACACAGCTTCTTCTTAGG
>VOCT01037422.1:0-14610 GCA_007922175.1 Pelusios castaneus
TGGGACTGAAGCAGATTGCAGCCTCTGGCCAGCCTCCTCACCCCCAACAGAGGCACCAGCCTATGGGGCCTCTCTGCAGCAGATGGACAGCCTGCAAACCCCCTCCCTCTCCCACAGTAGCATCCACCCATGGTCCCTTCCTCTGTCCCTGCTGCAGCCCCCAAGGCTCTATGTACGGTACTCTCTTCTTGTCACCCCTCCCCCCGGCAGCAGTGCTAGTCACAGCCCTTCCCACTGCAGCCCCCATACCCAGAATCCGCAGTGCCAGCCAGGGGTTCAGAGCCCCTGACCCCACTACCCCAGCAGGCAGGGTACCGCAGCAATGGGGGAGTCCACAAGGGTACAGCCTTGCCACCCCTGGGCCTTAATCCAGTCCTGTTTGGCGGCAAAGGGTGTCCGCGCTAGGCACCTAACTGAGCAGCAATTTTGTTGACCCCTGCTCTAAAACATCACTTTTGACATATTGCAACCAGATTACTTGCAGTATAGAAGGGGTGGGTGTACCCTGGACTTGTAGCGTGCCAATTCTGGTAAGAGGACAGAAAACATCTATCTTTATGTAATGGTTCTTAACCGTCTTTCAGCTATGTTTTACTACTGTAGCTAGTTCTCTAAAACCATCTGATCAGTCAGGCCCAAGAATTCTTTCTTGAGTGGTAACAGCTAAGTTAGACCCTGTTGTTTTATATGTAGAGTTGGGATTGTTTTTCAATGGGTCTTATGTGCCTTATTTTTACTCAGTGCAAGGGGATGGGAGTGGGGAAGGCATGGCTCTGTGCGTGCATGGGTGAGGCCAATTTGGCACTTGTCAGGCCTCATTTGGAGTACTGTGTCCAGTTTTGGGTCCTCCACCCCAGAAAGGATTTGTACAACGCAAATTGGAGACAGTCCTGTGGGGGACAATAAAAATGGTAAGGGGCTGGGGCACATGACTTATGAGGAGAGGCTGAGGGAGCTAGGCTGGTTTAGTCTGCAGAAGAGATGAATTGGGGGAGGGGGAGAAGGAGGGGGAGAGATTTGATAGCAGCCCTGAGTAGGGGTTCAGGGAAGTTGGAGCTAGGCTGTTTTCAGTGGTGGCAGACCAAGGAGCAATGGTCTCAAGCTGCAGTGCAGGAGGTCTAGGTTGCATATTAGGGAAAAATCTCATTAGGAACTAGGTGAAGCACTGGACTGGGCTACCTAGGGAATGGCAGACTCTGCATCCTTAGAGGTTTTTAAGGCTCAGCTTGACAAAGCCCTGGCTGGGGTGATTTAGGTGGGGTTGGTCCTGCTTTGAGCAGGGGCTGGACTAGATGCCTCCTGGGGGCCTTTTCAACTCGCATTTTCTAGATTCTGTGACCCTGCTGTGTGGGGCTTGTCCCGTGGGTCGCAGCACCCACTGGAGAGAGGGGGATCGATGGTTCCTACCAGCACTGATTGGCAGGGCTTCTTAGGACTGTCAGAAAGGGGGGGGACCAAGGGCAGAATTAGGCTTTAGCTGCTGCAGGCAGCACAGATTGTGTCGCCCAGGAAAGCCAGAGCACGTGTGCGGCTCTCGCCATAGAGGATCCGGCGCCGCCCTTAGACCGACCCTTGTCTTCACCCGGCTTCTGCCTCCCCGGGATACATAGGGCAGGGAGGCGGCGGCCAGGCTGCCAGCATAAGTTGTAGCAAGACAAAGGAATCTCGGACACCGGAATAAGAGGCTGACTGAGTTTATTGACGGCCGACAGCTGGCCCAGCGGAATCATATCCAAAGGCTGAGCCCCGAACATACAGCGTTTTCAGTCTTATATACTTTTTCACATGCATACATTCCTTATTCCTTATATGGTTTTAACATGCATACATTCTTTACTCCCTAAGTGGTTACAGATGTTCTACTTGCTTTCTATAGGTTATCCATCGTATAGTTCCTGCCTTAGAAAATGCTACGTCACCTGGTGCTATCTATTCTTTGTGTACTCAGATTTCAGTTTCTGGTGCTGTCTAGTCTTTGTGTACTCAGATTTCAGCTTTTCTTGCCTCAAGTAGCTCCGCTCCTTACGAGCTGCCGGCTGCTAGGACAGTCTGGCAGGGACCCAGCCAGGGCTCAGATGAGGCCCGGTGGCGCGGTGCGTCTCCTAGCCGGGAGCAGGATCGACTCCAGGGACGCAGATATCTATCAGCGCACTACTGCCGCCCCCGTCTGCTCTGCTCTGCCCCCCGGCTGGCTGGACGGCAGCTCTCGAGCCCTTCACCCCCCACGACCACCGGGCCGGGGCGCCAGACTCCCGCCCTGCCGCACTGTGGCCGGGTTCCCATTGGACGTTGAATGGGCGCGAGAACGCCGTTCACCTTCACGATTGGCTGTCGGTCCGCCTGTGCAGCAAATTGGCGGGCGCGCCTCCCAACATTGCCCGCGGATTTTGGTCTGTCTGTGGCGTGTCCGTCCTGAGCGACTCCCCGGTAAGACCCAGCCCGAGCCAGGCGCGCGGGGCCGGTGCTGTGAACGTGTGCCCGGCGTGGCTGGATTAACTAAGGGGCTTTTCTGCAGCCCGGCTCCGCTACCGAGGGTGCTCCAGCCGCACCTCCCAGCAATACAGTGGGCGCTGGCCGGTCCCAGCACTGCCAGCCTGCTGCCCCAGCGCCACTCCGTCCCCGCATCTGCCGGCCTCTCTCAGTGCCACCCCGCCCCACCCCCAAGCTGGACACCGCCGCGGTGAGGGGGGCCCAAAAAAGTGGGCAGCCCCAGCACCAGAAGCCTTAATCCAGCCCGGAGTGACAGGTAACCGGGGTGTGTTGGAGGAGGGGAGAGCATTTCGCTGCACTGGTCTGGGGGCTGCGCTCCGTTAGGATCCACTACTCACCCTGCCTTCTGGGGTGGATTGTCATCTTAGCTGTGCCCTGCAGCCCCCCTCCCCTGTGCATGTCTCGGGTTGAGGTCTCTGAGTTTGGAGCCATTTGGGGATGGAGGCAACAATGAGGTTTAAGGGGCTTAATCATCATGGTGCCATCTCTGGCATAGGGTTGGGCTGCTGGGTTGCGGGGGGGAAAGCCACAAATCAACCCCCAACCCCACCCTCTGTCTGATTTCAGATCTGCTGGCGAGTCTGGAGCAGGGAGTGAGCCGGGGCCAGAACCTGACCCCTCTGGCTTCGCTGATACTGAATGGGACTGAGTCAGACAGAGAGCTAGGAGCTGAACCTAGCCCAGTGCCTGCTGAGAGAGACAATGGAGTCAGCAGCTGAGTTCTCTGAGAGCCAAAAACCACTGCAGGTTCCTGTTGGAGGCAATGGACACCTGCAGACTGGAGGGGAGCCAGGTAAGGGGGCATTGCTGGGAGCATGCTGGAGAGAGACACTGAGACTGCCCCAGGTGGGGCCATCCTCTCAGTGGCAGCAGCAAGTGCCCAACCCCCGTCTGTGGGCAGCAGGGATGTGATTACTGCTGGAGTCCTAGGGGCATCGATCCCTGGCTCATAGCTGCTGTCGGGCGCACACAGCGGTGTCTGGGCAGGTCCCTTTGGACTGTGTGTGTCAGACCCCCTGTGACAGCACTGGCCCCTCTCGGCCTGGGTCTGTCTCCTCCCCTCTGTTATGTATGGCCAGGGTGAGACTGCAGGGGGTAGGGATGGGCACACTTGATCAGGTGGGCACAGTGAGTGCTCTGCAGGGGGCAATGTGGGGATGGGGTTGGGGCAGCTTCAACTCCTGCCACCGGCACATCCGGGTTCTTCTGTCTTTACCCCTGAGCTTGCCAGGCTTCGTGACAGCGTGGCTGGGAGTGCCATGGGGAGGGCATTAGGCTGAGGGGAAAGGAGACTGTTCCTCCAGCCCCAGCCTGCCTGGCCCTCCAGGCACTTCTCCCAGAGCATGCGGGGGAAGGAGCCATGGACAGGACGCTGCATGTTCTAGGGCAGCTCCAGCCCAGGCTGTCAGTGAGAAGTGTCCTCGCAGCCCTGCCTGACGGGTCTTTCTTTTTCAGAGCCTCATGGGAACTGCAGGAAACATCACTGCAAGAAATGGATCATCACCCTTGGAGTTGTCCTTGCAGTCATGTTCTCAGCTCTCCTTGGCACTACTGTCTTGGCAGGTGAGTTTTCCACCCTCCCTGTCCCCTCTCCCAGTTTCCATCTCTGTCCCATCTGTGGGACAGGATTCCTGGGGGATGTTCCTCCAAGACCCTCCTCCTGCTCCCTCACAGACCCTGCGCCTGGGCTCTCTGTGTCAGGACGATCTGACTCACATTTGTTCCCCCAGCAGGTCTCTGAGCACATTGGGCCCCAGTCACTATGGCGTGTCCCAGGCACAGTCACTTGTACCCATGCATAGTGGGGGGTGATTGATGAGGCAAGGTGCAGGGAGCTGGGCCCTTGGCCTGCAGCGTGTCACCCTGCGGTACCAGCCTTTTCTAGCCCTAGGCCAGGCCTAGCTAGTGCTGCTGTGTCCCTGCAAAGAGCCCTATAAAACAGTACCGTCACTGCCATCAATTAATGCTCTTGGCATTGCAGGGTCCCATAGCTCTCTGGAGTCCCGTTCCCCCCGCACAGAGAGCGCAGGCTAGTTCAGTGGGTGGCTGATTGTGGTGAATGTGAACCCAGCTGTACCCGCTATAGTCTGGGGATGAAGGAGCTGTAAGACTGTCAAGGGCTGGAATTTCTCTCATCCTAGGATCTGGTCACTGGCTCCCCAGGAGGGTTTAGCACGGGGGTGGGCAAACTGCCTCGGTCCGGCCCGCGAGCACCTGTGCTCCATGAGCTGCCACAGTCCCCTTCCCACCCCAGCTTCAGCAGCAGCTAGCCACTGCCAGAGAGCAGGCTGAAGCTGGGAGGAGGAAGGCGGAGCACAGTAGCTGCAGCGCTGTTCTGCTTCCCCTTCATGTTTCGCAGCTCCAGGGCTGGGCTCTCAGCCACGGTGTGGCCCTTGTGCCAGGCTGGCTCTGGACTCTCTCCAGGGCCAGCTCTTCATCAGCGCATTGGTCCCCTGCCCCACCCCAAGGCTGCAGGGCCATGCAGACGCTGAGAGCCAGCCACAGAAGGAGGGTAGGAGGAAGGCTGAAGCTGGGAGGTAGGCAACTCCACCCCACCAGTTCCTTGGGGCCGGCTTTGTGCAGGCCCCCCAACCCCATCACTGGTCAGCTTGGTGGCCAGCTCCCTTCTGGCTCTGTGGCCCGCCAATCACAATTATTGCCCACCCCTGGTTTAGCAGCTGGGAAAGGTCTGTCTGTATTAGGCATCCTCTGTTTGGTTGTAGCAGCCCGGATGTAGTTGAATTGATGCAAACTGCTAGCTGCAGTAAGTTACCAGAGCAGGACCTGCTGCTCCAGCACATCTGTGTGAGGGGTTTGCACTGGTGTAACTACCTCACCTTCAGTGCCAGCTGCCCTCTCCAGGTGCACTGTGAATTCAGCTCCCTGCTGTCCTGGCTGGCTACTGCAATGGGTCACACTGGCTCACCCAGTGTAAGGTGAGTCAAGTTAGTCTTTTGCAGAAACACAACCGAGTATTTTGGCACTTCTAAAGACTAAGATTTATTTATCGCATGAGCTTTCGTGGGAGAAAATCCCACTTCGTCAGACACTTTGAAGATGGGAAACTTACAGTAAGATCTGTGACCTTCAGGTTCCACAGCTCTGGGTGCAGGGGGCCCACAGGTTGCCGTGCATCAGATGGTGGAGATGGCACCCGTCAGAGGCTCCCAGAGCAGAAAGGCTCTTTGCAGTGCCCTGTCCCCAAGGCAAGACTGGAAGGGCTCGGCAGGCCTTGCAGCCTTTTCCCCAGGGGACTGTGTGTTCCCACATCCAGCGCTCTGTACAGGGTGTAAAATCCTGCCCTGCACAGCTGCCATTGCTCCCTGACCTGAGTGATACAGATCACACACGGAGCAGCACCATAAAGCGTCTGCTGCACCGACCGCCCTACTCCAAAACTAGGGTTCACACTTGTGGGTGTACAGGACACTATACCAGATTATAGGTGTCTTGTGCGTGACCTGCTCTTTCTTTGATCACTGTGGTCTCAGCTGCTAATGTTCTCCCCAAATGAAGTATCCTGGCCTCAGGGGAAGGCTTGAAAACCAGCCATGGAGTTTCTGTGTTGCAAAATGAGGAGTAAAAAAAAGTGACATGCATGAAAATGGCTGAGGGGGTTGAGTTTACTTCCTCCCCCCCCAAAAAAAAAGGGAACCAAAACGAAATCCCCCCCGCAGATGAGAATGAGCGGGGTGATCCTTGGGGGATCATTTGCAGCTCTTCCTCACAGTGACCCTAATATCCCAGCCTCTGACTATTCACCTCCTGCTTTGACCTTTCCAATGGCTCCTTGGTGTGAGTTATGGTGACTCCACTGCTGGTCTGTCATGGCACTGAAAGAGTTACACTGCAGGGAGGGCTTCTAAGGAGTTTCCTTCTTGCAGCTCTGCTGGGGGGGGGGGGTCCATACAGAAGAGGTGAATCAAGTTAGTGTTTCTGGCTGTTCAGGGTACATCTATGCTGCAGTTAGACCCCCACTGCTAGCCCATGGGCTAAGGGACTGTTTAATTGAGGAGTAGCTGCTCAAACTGGGCTGCAAACCTATCACACCAAATGTTTCTGGGGAGCAAAAGGCAGAGCATGGAGTGGGGCAGCATCCCAAGCCAGCAGGGTTTCTTGTAGTAACAGATCTGGCAGATTATGTTGATGATATCATTTTACCCAGGAGTTATTGTCCTGTGCTGGGCCCCTGGTAACTTCCCCATCTCCCTGCCCACTCCCTGTTGTCACATCAACCCTGGGCCCAGCTCTCTGGGCTGGGCTTCAAACCAGGAGCTATTTTTCAGCTGCATCCCTCTAAATGTGACCCTGAGAGTGAGCCCAGGGGCTAATAATCCCCCTCTGGGGCTGGATTTCCAGCATTCCCCTGGGTCCCTCATGCCTTCCAGCACCTGCCAGAGGTTTGAGGAGTCTGAGGATCCTGGGGGCCCGGGGCTGATTTCTCCATGTTCTCCTCAGGGCCGGGCTGTAGGTCTCACTCTCACACCATGTTCCTTTCCCGTTTTCAGTGCAGAGATGTAAGCATCTGTCAGCTGATCTGGGCCCCCCTGCTGGCCCCGCATGCCCAGATGTCTGGGTTGGATACCGAGGGAAATGCTACTATTTCTCAGAGGACCAAGGGGACTGGGCCTCCAGCCAGAACAACTGCTCTGCTCTCAACGCCTCCCTGGCTGGGATTGACAACCAGCAGGACATGGTGAGGGACGTTGGCTCCGTGGACGGGCCCTTGGCTCAGTGGGTGCTGCTGCAGTGGGATCTGGGCTCTGCCCCTGGGGGGCGAGGAGCAGCTGTGACCCCCCACCCCTTCTCGTGCTGGGAGACCTCAGGGATCACCTCCGCAGGGAGATGGCCCCCTCTAGGACTGGGCTGGCTTCCGTATCTTCTGGCCTATTGTGCTGCTTGGGTTTGGAGGGATACTGAAAACAGAGCCTGGCACAGCCAGTGCTGGTCCTATGTAGGGAAAGGCAGCCCCCGGCTCTCCTGCCTGAGGGTGGGAAGGGGGAGGGCATCTTTGCTAGACCCTGGCCTCTACCTGTGTCCCCCCAGTCATGTCATCTCTCCTTTTCCCCTGGCATGTTGAGATGCGCTTAGCTGCCCTGTGAGGAGAGGCTTTTGCTCAGAATATGACCTTGCATGGGTGAGGGAGCAGCTTAGATCCAGCAGACCCAACAGCTGCCCCAGGCAGGGGAAATTGGGGCCATGGGGAGCTGTGTTTGGGATGGGAGGGTTAATACTGAATTACCCGAAGCTGTGCGGGGGGGGGGGGGGTAAAAAATCCCCAGCCATTCCCTATAAACAGCCCTTCGGTGCATAGCTGGGATTCTATGCCAGACCTGGGAGAGCAGCAGGATCCTGCTCTGACCCCACCTCTGCTCTTTGTAGGATTTCATGGTGCGCCACAAAAGTAAATCTGACCACTGGATTGGCCTCCGGAGGGACCCAGGGCAGCCCTGGAAATGGGTGAATGGCACCGAATTCAACAATTTGTGAGTCTTTTTCTCCCTCTCTCTGAATTCCCTGGGCTTTGGGTCCCTGGTGTGTGAAATACTGAGTTTAGGCCAGGGCTTGACAAAATTTGGCTCCCAGCTACGAGCCAGCTGTTTATTTTTGGTCTCCAGAGGGCGCTCATCCACTGCACTTCCACAGTGGAGGGAGGAGCCAGGCTGTGAACCCTGGTCTCCATGGCAACCTCGGTTTTGTGGAGCCCTGGTTCAGGCCAGCTCAACGAGTTGGAAACAGTGTCATGGGGACAGCCAAAGAGTGATTGGCTCCTATACCGGGGCAATGTGGCTGTGGCTGCAGCTCCAGCAGAATGGGTGCCGTGAGCAAAGCAGTTCTATATTGCCCTATCTAACTAGCGGCACACCTCTTGTGGATGTGGAGTTAAGTCAATGCAGTGGGCGGCTTACCTCAGCGGGAGCTACATTTTAGTGGAGACATCGCTTACAAAGTCAGCTTATGTTGACCTATCGCTGCAGTGTAGACCAGGTTTGAATGAGCTGTTACTATCCGGAAAGAGATCTGAGCAGTCACTGAAAACATCTGCTCAATGTGCAGCAGTAGTCGAAAAAGCTAACCCAATGTGAGGAACCATTAGGAAAGGGATAGATAATAAGACAGAAAATATCTGTGCCTTTATATAAACCTGTGGTATGCCCACATCTCAGATATTGTTTGTCGTTCTGCTTGTCCCACTTCAGAAAAAGATATATTGACATTGGGAAAGGTAGAGAAAAAGGCAATGAAAATCGTTAGGGGGATGGAACAACTTCCGTATGCAGAGATGAAAAAGACTGGCACTGTTTGGCTTGGGCAGGAGATGACTAAGCAGGTCTATGATCAAGGTCCATAAAATCATGACTGATGTGGGGAAAGTGAAGAGGGATCTGTTAAGTGATCCCTTCCCTCAGCACAAGTGAAATGAATAGGCAGCAGGTTTAAACAAAAAAATGGAAGCACTTCTCCCCACAGTCCTCAGCTGACCCACGGAACTTGTTGCTGGGGGATGTTGTGGCAGCCAAAAGAATAAGTGTGTTCAGACAAGAACTAGCGAAGCTCCTGGAGGACAGATCGGCCAGTTCCTAAGGGCCAAGTCTTCAGAGATGGAAGCCCCGGCTCTGGGTGTCCCTAAACCTCTGACTGCCAGAAGCTGAGACTGGACAACAGATGATGAATCACTTGAGAATTGCCCTGTCCTGTTCTGTTCCCTCTTCAGCACTTGGCCCTGGCCAGTATCGTAGGACAGGACATTGGTCTGACCCACTGTGGCTGTTCCGAGGTGTTGTACAGCTGAATGGCATTTTATAAGAAGCCCTTTGTGGCTGGTGAGAAGCTGGAAATGGGCCCAGAGGATGCTGAGGAAGGTGGTCAGTGACAGTCTGTAGTCTGATCCCAGTCAGACACTGCCATGCGTTCCAGCAGGGAGGCCCTGAGGTAGCAGCAGCCTGCCTCTGTGATTGTGTCATGGGGCATCTCTTAGGAAACCTGCTTGGGGTCTGTCTGCGCTGTGGCTGGTCCCTGACTCCCAGGCCGGGCGGAGAGGCACAAAGAGCAGTGTGGCTGTTGGCTCAGGTGCCAGCTTGGGCAGCCAGTCCTGCCTGGGCCCTGTGGATCAAAGTCACTGGGTGGCCAGCTGCAGCCACTGCCTCTGCCACAATATCCAAGCTGCTGTTTATGCCACTAGCTCAGGTTGAGCTAGCAGGAGCCTGTCTCCCTGGGCTGGGGCCGTGCTTCCCCCCACTGCACTGACGCCCTGAGCACTCACTATACGTCTACATGGTGCAAACCACCCAGGGCAGAGCCTCAGAGCTGGGCCTACAGACTCGGCTCATGCTATGGTGCTAAAAATAGCTGTGTGGGCTTCTGGGCTCTGAAACCCGCCTGCCACCTCCAGAGAATAACCAGCCCAGGGATGCCTGAGTCTGCAGAGAGCCTGGGACAGTGGCATTGAAAGAGGAGTGTCTCCATGCATCTCAGTGGGGTGTTAGCCTGGGAATCTGCTGCCCTGGGGTGGGGGGCCCAGCCCAGCAGAAGGGTCTGCATCATCTCATCTGCCATCCCATCACAGCTCTGCTGGGGTGACGCTGGTGTCTTTTACCGCCTGCCCACAGCCATCTCCTCAGGTGGGTGGGACCTTCATACTTCCTCTCTGGGACAAATCCCAGCCCACCTGGAGTCAGAGACCAGTGATCTGGGCCAAGGGAGATCCTGGCCTGCTCAAGGATTGGTGCTGGGTCCCTTCTCAGCACAGCATGTGGCTATTGTGTATCCTGGATGGGACCATGTGGGAGGATTGGCCTATGGCCCTGGATTGCATGGATCCCGCCCTGTTCCCAGGTCTGAGGTGCTGGCCTCCAGCTGTCACGGGAAGCGCTGTGTGAATGGCTGGGATCACACCACTCCTCCCTGCCATTGTGCTGCGATCTTCCTGCTGCTGACATTTCACTCCACCCCTCCCCCACCTTGTCTGCCCTGACAGCTAGTGTAACCTACCCAGGGTGTCCTGCATCCAGCTCTTCTGTGTGATGTTACTGCTGCTCCTTGCCTTGCTGACACTCCCCGGAACCTCCTCCAGGGTGGATTGGGTGGGTTGGGCCTGCAGGGGCCCCTTCAAGCCCAGCTGGGTGTGTGCGGGGGGGCGGGAGCTGGGATTTAAATACCCACCCACCATAGAAGCTCCATGGAGGCCAATAGATCTCAGAACGTCCCTGTGCCTTGCTGTCCCACTGCCCCTGTCTGCCAGGGGCTGGGCTGGGGCCCGTTGCTGGTGAAGGGGAATCCTAAAGGGCTGTGGATGCAGCAGCTCCCCGTGCTGTGGGAATGTCTCCCTCTGTCTGTGATTGACAGGAAACACCCAATGCCTGCCTCCCCCAGCTCTGTGACTTCTGTCTTGCAGGTTCCGGATCGGAGGAGGAGGTGACTGCGCGTATCTGAATGACCAGAGTGGGGTCAGCAGCTTGCGGTGTACCAGTAAGAGATACTGGATCTGCACCAAACCTGACGTGTTCACAAAGGGAAAGGAGGCTGCAGTGGAAGGAGGCTCATAAGAAGTATTGTAGAATTGGTTCTGGAAAAGCTGGACTGAGTTTGGTTTTTTTTCCTCAGTATCCCATCTGATGAATTCCAGAGCATCAGGGAATTTACCTTTTTTTTGCTGTTTTGCCAAATGTTGCTTTGTATAAAAGTCTGAAAGTTCTTAAAATTGATTTTCATTTTCTATTTTAAGATCATTGCACCTGTGCAAGGGAGTGGGACTCCTGTCACCTATGTTATCCTGTCGTACTGTTTTAACCATGAATAATCCTATAGGAAATTAAACAAGTCACACAACTGTGACATTTTTAGGTAATGTTGATCACTACTTTGACTCCGGAATCACTGAGGTTTGTGTATCACTGTTCCAGATGCTTTTGAAACTTAAAAGTTTATCTTGTGTGTGTGTGTGTGTGTGTGTACATATTTACCTACTTTAACCTTGTAATTTTTATTTCCTTTTTAATAATAAACTGATAAAAGTGTTGTCTTTGGTGTGAGAGATCTGTGTTGCAGTTGGTCAGTCACTTGCCCTACATCCTTTGGGACGGGGGGTAATCTGAATGGTGCTATGATTCTGACTGGGAGAAACCATCTCTCACAAAGGGAGGCTTACCTTGCTGGCGAGACAGATGGCGTATCCAAGGGACCTGTCTGTGACACCATGGTTAGGCTGTGATAGTGTTTGAGGAGTTTACATTTGATCCTTGGTCGGTGAAATCTGTGTCTAAAACTCTCAACCATTTGGCCAAAGGGTGGCATGTGAGGTCGTGGCCAATAACCCAGTGGTTGTAAAAATCATTAAGAGATGTCTGTATCGATAATATGTAAGGACCTCACTATCTATACTCAAAATGATGCCCTTTAAGGTCTTGGAGTTAAGGCAGGTGATGTACCTCAGATGTTCTTTTCAGGCAAGTGCTAACTCAGGCTGTCTCCCTGTGTGTACATCCGGCACTGGATGTCTGTTTCCAGACTGAGCAAAGTGAGAAACTGCAAATTCCTCAAGAGGATATCTACAAGAAGAAACAGAGAGCAGGAGGTTGTCCTGTTTAAGAATGAAGACACAGGATGGGTTGAGTCCAGTGGTTTTCAAACTTTCTTCTCAGGACCCAGTTGGAAAAAAATCATTTATGCCCGTGACCCAACAATGACATCTTTGAGCAATGCATTCCAGTCCTTTGGTGGTGGCAGCAGGGGGTGTGGTGACCCAGTGCCTGAGGGTCTGTGATCCAGTACTGGGTCCTGACCCTAAGCTGGTCAACCACTGGACTAGTCTAGCTTGGCGTACAGAGACACACTGGGTCCTTCCTCTCAGAGCCAGACTGACAGTGCACATCTCATGAAAGAAGGGCACAGCCTGCCTGGCTGTAAAGTGCTGCAATGATTTAGGGTGAGCAGTGCTTGGTTAAATAAATCTAGGCTCTAGAAAGCATGTCATGATTTTATTTTGTATGTAACCATTTGTTTCCAAGAGTTGAATCTGCTGTGTTGACCTGGTTTGTGATTTGTAAACATATGTAAGTGCTGAGCCGATATGCAACTGGTAAGTGGGAGGGAGGTGGGCATTACCCTTCCTTTGGAAGCGGTGAACCTGTGGATGTGAGCAGGGCTGGATGCACCAGAGGATGCTCAGAGGGCTTGAGGGTAGAATGAGCATATTACAACCCATCATCCCAGCCCAGTAATCAGGACCCAAGGGGAGGAACTATGATGGTGAGGTGTACCTGAGTCCCAACACCTCTCTGGGTTCTGTTTGCCCTGCTTTAGAATTCTGCCTAAAGCTGTAATCCTGTCCTGTGGGACCTAAGAGGAAATTTCATGCTATGTGTACACAAATGCGGATCCTTAGCTCCCCTGCTTATATCACAACAGCTTCTTTCTCGCAGATCCATCTGAGCTCAGCATCACATGTCTCGGACTCAATCCTGCTGCTTTGTATCGAGCCACAACTGTTCCCTTCAGCAGAGCCAGAGACTGAGAAGCTGCAGAATTAGAAAGTCCCTGTCATTGTGGTTCCCTTGACCAAGGAAAAGCCCATGTTGTGGGTGGTATCTTTCCTCCCCGTCACTCCAATGGGAAACTCAGCTTGTGTTGACCATCTCTGCTCACTTTCCTGCAGAGCTTTAGCTGAGATGACATCAGAACATGTGAGATGACTTGAGGGTCACAGGCAGGGAGCCAACAAGGCTCAATCTCATGGAAGTGGTGGCCTTGAACTCACACCTCTCAGCTTTTCTTTAAAAAACAAGTCAGAGTTTGCAGGGTGAGGGGAAACCTGCGCAATGGGAACAGCTTAATGGGGGGCTGCAGGGAGCCTAAGAGCTTCTCCAGGTGCCCAGGGAGGGCTGGAGTTACAGAAGGACTGAAGAACCTACTAGCCATTTTCAGTACCTGCAGCTCAGACTCAGGGCCTCTGGGATTCACAAAACCCCAGCTCTGCTGCCCCCCTCCCCGGCTGCTGGCTGCCCCCCCCCCCCCCATGTGACGCAGGATCCAGTAACAGACAGGCATTCTTCTAACAGGCATACCCAGAGCTCACTAACCAGATTGGGCCGCACAGGCCAGTCACATGAAAAGGCAGCAAGGAGCATGCATTCCCTGGTAACTTGTAGCCCAGGGGTTCACGTACTTGCCTAGAAAATGGGGGGCCCAGTTCAACTCCCCCTTGTGCTTGCAAGGGCGGGCAGGGATTCAAACAGGCATCGCCCACCTTCTAGGAGCAGTCATCTCTGACACAGCTGTGGGCTGGTCTGAGATGGGGGCTCCCTCCGTCTCCTGTTCATGCTATCACATGAGTAATTGCCTCCTCCCAGCCTGGAGACAACTTAAAATCATTGTAAGAGAGACCAGAACTAAGGGGTGTCTACAGCGACAGTGCTGCCCTGAAGACGGGAGAGCTTCTCCCTCACAGTAGCTACAGGGAGGCTACGCCAAGGCCTTCCCTGGCACAGCAGAAATACCCCCAGCCAGCGTAGCTCAGCTGGTAACACTGTGAAGTGCTGGTGAGGCCTTAGCCAGATGTTGGACATTGAACAAGAACAAGTCACACAATGGCGCTTCTCCAAATATCTGTCCATCTGTACATATCAGGCAGCACTCACCGCGCTGGATCTAATGGGGATCCGTCCACCCAGGTCTATGTTTGTCCCAGGGGTGTCACTCTGAGTCCAATCCAGGCGTAGCTGTCACCTCGTATCACATCCTGTATGAAATCCTGGGAAATGCAGAGCAGAGGGGTGGGTGAATGTGCCGTGATGGGCTAGGATTCCCTTAGTGCTCCCCTTAGATACTGGCTCTGGGCTACAGGGGCTGTGGCCATGATGCCAGGTGGAGAACCCATCCACACCTGAGCTAATCCACCCTCTCTGTGTGGGCAGAGTCCCAGTGCAGGGATGGGGAAATGCGGCTCTCTCTGCGCAGACATGTTAATGCCAGCACCAGACCCTGGGTGTCACAGGGTGTGCTGGCCCTTTAAGGAAATTCTGGGTTCAGTTCATCTGTGATGGGGCCCCCTAGACTGATCCCTAGTCTATACGAGCCACCTTTCAGCAGTGACTTGCATATCTTCTTTTGAATGTCTGGTGG
>ML686053.1:0-12084 GCA_007922175.1 Pelusios castaneus
ACCCTGACTGCTGCTACACTTGTAAATTAAGTCGACTTAATTTACTCTGCGTCTACACTATAGTTTCCTTAAGTCAACTTAAGCAAGCTGCTTAAGTCGACTTAAGGAAAATAAAGTCGACAATGAAAATTAAGTCGACTTTATTAAACCTATTTTTAGTTCGACTTCAGGCTTAAGTCGACTTTTTAAAGTCGACTTAAGCCAGTGTAGACCTTTAGTAGCCCTAAGGGAAACTTACAAAGTCGACCTAGAGCATCCACACTGGATGCCTAGGTTGATTTCTAGGGGCTAGGGGGACCTAGGGCAGGTCCACGGGGGCAGGGCAGTACCCCTTTCCCAGTGCCAGGGGGCTCAGCCTTTGCCCCATTGTACATAGGTACAATGGGGCAAAGGGGGACAGGGACCCTGGCAGGGCATAGGGGCAGAGTGGGCAGGGATCTGACCTGCCCTGTAGGGGAGGCATGCGAGGGTCCCACTGTGCCCCCCCCCCAGCAGGGAGGGCAGTGGGGGAGTCCTGGATTAGCCCTAAATTGATTTAGGGCTACTCCAGGTCTACACTGGCTTAAGTCGACTTGAAAAAGTCAACTTAAGCCTGAAGTTGAACTAAATTGAGGTTTAATAAAGTCGCCTTAATTTTCATTGTCGACTTTACTTTCCTTAAGTCGACTTAAGCAGCTTGCTTAAGTCGACTTAAGGAAACTGTAGTGTAGACACAGAGTAAATTAAGTCGATTTAAGCAAGCTTAAGTCGACTTAATTTACAAGTGTAGACACACCCTGTGGGAGGAATGTGCTGGGAACCTCGATTCCAGGACTCTATTCCCAACTCCAGGAGGATAACGGAGAGCTGAGAGTCAGGACTCCTGGGTTGTATTCTAGGCTCTGGCGGGGTAAAATGTAAATGTCCACATTGGTGCTAAACTTATATAATTAGCATCTTTTCCTGGTATTTATCCCTCATATATTTATACAGAGCAATCTTATCTCCCCTCAACCTTCTTTTGGTTAAGCTAAATATGCCAAGCTTTTTAAGTCTCCTCTCATAAGGCAGGTTTTTCATTCCTTGGATCATCTTGTAGCCCTTCTCAGCAGTTGTTCCAGTTTGAATTCATCTTCTTTAAACATGGGGGAGCAGAACTGTGTACAATATTCCAGATGAGGTGTAGTAACCTTGGGAGGGAAAAGGTTAACAGTGAGTCATAGAGAAGTCCCAGGTGATCCAATAGAAACAGAGTGCAGGTTTTTGAATGGGAGCAGCAGCCCTGCTGCCAGTTTCCTATTTGGTGTCAGCAGAGCTCCTGGAAGGATCAGAAGGAGGCCAGGAGCTTAGGTCTGGAGAATCCAGTGACATCCGTGTCTAAGAAAGGCTCAAATCTGTAACCAAACATGCATGAGTAGACCAGGGAATGTGTGCTAGACATGTTCAGGGTATTTCTTTGTTTTGGCTCTTTTTTGGATTCCTCTGTGCTGAGCACATGTACCCATCCACCGCATCCTATAACTAACCAAATTAAATCCCAAAGAAGCAACTCTCTGTGGCTGCGTCTACACTGGCAAATTAAGTCGACTTAAGCTTGGCTTAAGTCGACTTAATTTGCCCTGAGTCTACACTACACTTTGCTTAAGTCGACTTAAGCAGCTTGCTTAAGTCGACTTAAGCAAAATAAAGTCGACTTAATGGTGTCACCTGGATTCCCTTTTTGGCATTGGTTAAAAAAACAGAGGCCCTGCCCAATGATGGCACACTGGCTCCCAGGGCCCAGAAGACACAAAGGGTAGCAGTCATGATGGTGAAACTTGCTCTTTACTCTTCCTTCAATCAGTTTTAAAAAATCAAGGGAATTCATTGAGGAAGTGGACTGGATTGAAGAACTCTTGGATTTAAAGATAAAGGAAGCTTAGAATCACTTCATGTCAAAGTCGCAGGAACTATCTGAAGCCTACATCCCAAGGAAGGGGGAAAAAATCATAGACAAGAGTTGTAGACCAAACTGGATGAGTAAACATCCAGGTAATTAACAGGTAATTAAGGGAAAGCAGAAAGCCTACAAGGAGTGGAAGATGGGAGGGATCAGCAAGGAAAAATTACCTCTTGGAGGTCAGAACATGTAAAGATAAAGTGAGAAAGGACAAAATCCAAGTAGAGTTGGACCTTGCAAAGGGAATTAAAAGCAGCAGTAAAAGGTTCTATAGACATATAAATAAGAGGATAACAAAGAAGGAAGAAGTGAGACCCCTAATTGCTGAGCATGGGATGGAGTTTAAGGATAATCTAGGCATGTCCCAATATTAGATATAATGAAAATTAAGTCTTCTAGAAAACAGCATTGTACTTCAATGACTGCAATGCCAACAGTGACTCCCACCCAACTTAGCCAACTTCTCCTCCTTCTTGGGCAGTAGCTAAAAGGCTGTCTGACAAGGGGAGTTTTTTCTACTCCAAAAATCTCTCTGCAGTTAAAGAGAACAAGGGTTACAGTTAGCAACAAAGCCTGTCTTAACACTTAACATTACAGTGGAGTTTGCTGGTTTTCCTTCCAATTAAATAAAAAGTTAATAGGATTTTTAAGGGGGTGTTTGTCAGTCCAGACTGTGAGATGCAAATCCTCACCTCCTTTAAAAATGTTCCGTGTTGGACAATTTCAAGTTCATGCTCACACATCCTCCTGAACTTCCCACTAGATCCTACTTGCCTCCCACAGCTGGGGATAGATAGCAGGAGTCTTGACTGCCAGCCATCTATATTGTAAACTGCCACTCCCCTGCAAACCTACTAGATCCAGCCTTTGCACACCTGGGGATAGAACCCAGGAGTCCTGGCTCTTCACTTTCCCCCCTCCAATCATGAGGCCCCCACACTGCTCTTGTAGCCTGGAATAGAACCCAGGAATCCTGCCCCACAGTTATGCAAATTTCAGGGATTACATCATTCTTCCTCTGTTCTTTCCTTTTTGGTACAAAAGATGTGTGTTCTTCCTGCATTGGCCAATTGCTGTGTAGCACATCCCTTAGATAGTACAGTGCAGATTTGTCCTGGTTCCCTAGAGAGTTTGGGATCCACTACTCAGGAGAAGCTGAGGGACCTGGCTTCAGAGGACAAATTCAACCTGCAGAGGCCACTTTATCTGGGAAGATCAGAGAGCCCCAAAGACAGGACAGGAGACATCACATGCACCGTGAACACCAGGAGGTGTAAGAAGGTGACCAGGACTCCTCCTAGTTTGCATTCCTGACTTGGAGAGGTAAGGGGATGGAGGTCTAGTAGTTACTGCTGGGGGTGTGGGTGGGAGTCAGAATGGCTGGGTTCTATTCCTGATGGTGGGAGAGGACTGGGGTCAAGTTGGTTGGGGCAGGGAGCCATATCTTGTGTGCCATACTCCTGGCTCTGCTGGAGAGACTTCTAGTAGGGTAGAATACAGGACTAAGTGCCTGGGTTCTAGCCCTAACTCTGGGAAGATAAGGGTGGATGAGGAGTCAAGACTCCTGAGCTGTATTCTAGGTTCTGAAGGGTAAATGTAACAAGTAAAGTAACTGGAGCCTCCCAGCCCTGCAGAGGAGGAAGTGGCAGTCGGACAAAGGTGGTGTAGAATCTGTCTTTCTATTTCCCCTATTTAACAACCAGTCCCGGTTGGGACATCTGGGGGATGGACTTTGTGTGTTGAAAGCCAGGTCCTGGAAATGTGTGTATTGCAGAAATAGCTCCATTAGCCACTAGTGGGGGCAGAAAGTCCTCTCTGTACTGAGTTCCCAGAGTTAGCTGTCATCAATTGGTATAGACTTTACACATCTTTCCATGCACTCCTCAGACCTTTTTTCTTTCAACTCAAGGCCTTCTTGTCGTGGCTTCCCAAAAGCTGTGGAGGCAGCCGCAGTTCTTTCTGCACATATCCATTAACTTGGGGCAGAGCTGGGGCCAGAGACCAGAAGCAGTGCTTTGGGAAGTTTTAGTCAATGGAGATACTGCTTCTCAGAAAGAATGTGCCAGATTTAGGAACCCACCAGTGTCATCCTACATCCCAGAGCCAGAAATGCTGACAGCCACCACCAGCACCCCCACCCCTGCTGTAAAGCCCTGGTCTCCATTCCACTCTCAGTACCAGTAAAAGGTCCCAGAAATCCTTATGTTCCACTTCCCCCTTACTGTATGCTTCTCTCTGACCTCTCCCAGTACCTGTCAGAGGCTATGTCTACACTTGTAATTTTAAGTCATCATAGAATCATAGAATAATAGGGATGGAAGGGACCTGATGGGGTCATCTAGTTCAACCCCCTGCTAAAGAGAAGGACCACTCCCACTAAATCACCCCAGGCAGGGTTTTGTCTATGTCGACTTAGTGAGTCTACATTTAAAATTAAAGACAACAGAGTCCTGTGGCACTTTTAAAGACTAACAGATTTATTTATCGCATGAGCTTTCGTCAGACGAAGTGGGATTTTCTCCCACGAAAGCTCATGCGACAAATAAATCTGTTAGTCTTTAAAAGTGCCACAGGACTCTGTTGTCTTTCTACAATAGACTAACACGGCTACCCCTTTGGAACTTAAAATTAAAGTCAACTTTGGGGGGGAACTTACAAAGTCGACCTAGAGCATCCACACTGGACACCTAGGTCGACTTCTATGGGCTAGGGGGACCTAGGGCAGGTCCATGGGGGCAGGGGGAACACCCCTTACCCAATGCCAGGGGGCTCAGCCTTTGCGCCATTGTACATAGGTAAAATGGGGCAAAGGGGGACAGGGACCCTGGCAGGGCATAGAGGCAGGGTGGACAGAGCTCTGCCCTGCCCTTTGGGGGGGCATGCCAGGCTCCCCCTGTGCCACCCCCCCCGGCAGGAAGGGCATTGGTGTAGTCCTGGGGTAGCCCTAAGTTGACTTAGGGCTACCCCACGTCTACACTGGCTTACGTCGACTCTAGGGAGTCGACTTAAGCCTTAAGTCGAATTTAAAGGAGGTGTTATAAAGTCGACTTAATTTTCATTAAGTCGACTTAAGCAAGCTGCTTAAGTCGACTTAAGGAAACTGTAGTTTAGACAAAGGGTAAATTAAATCGACTTAAGCAACCTTAAGTCGACTTAATTTACAAGTGTAGATGCAGCCATAGAGCCCTGGGCTATGTCTACACTTGCTAAAATTAGTTTGAATTAGTTAGTTCGAACTAACTAATTCAAACTAAGTTTAGTTAGTTCGAATTAGCTTAATTCGAACTAGCATGGCAACACTGGAAAGTTAATTTGAACTAAGTTAGTTCGAAGTAGCGATCCCCATGCATTTCAAAGGCCAGTTAATTTGAACTAAGAAATTAGTTTGAATTAACATGGCCAAATTGGTTAATTTGAACTAATTAGTTCGAATTAACCCCTTACTTCTGAAGCCCTATTCAAACTTATTCGTTCGAATTAAAGAAGCCCTTAATTCGAACTAACTAAAGCCTAGTGTAGCCATGGCTTTAGTTAGTTCGAATTAAGCCTCCTTAATTTGAACTAACTTGCCAGTGTAGACATAGCCCTGGGGTCCTGAACCCCGCTCACCGTGCTCTGACCCCCTGGACTATTCTCCCCTCCTTGAGGCTGGTGCAGAGCCCAGGATCACTGATACTTCCCAACTTTCCTTCTGAACGTTTGCAAGGCATATCCACAGGAGGGATACTATTAATTAATGACTTGCTAAGCACTTTAGAGCACAGAACCTCCTCCCCACAAGTTTCACACACTGAGGTCGTTCATCAGCTATTGCATGGCTTGGAGTCCATGGTAGAGTAACGGTGGTAAGGCCTGTGCTGAAGAACAATTTAAACCCCATTGAAATAATAAATTATCTGCTAATCATGGTGCAAGCCTCAAAAAAGCACAGGCTTTCCGCATGTTGAGCTTCCATCTGAATTTCTCAGTGGCTGGTTCCTCCATTGGCAGCTGATAAGTTTTAAGCAGTGCTAGAGGACTGTTTTGGAAACAAAATGTTTGTATTCGAAATGACTTCTCACTTTGACATATCTTTGAAATTTATCCATTTTTGAAAAGATTTGAAACCATTACAATGCTCAATATTGAAACAAAATGGTTCCTTTTGAGTTGGAGAAATCAGTTAAAATGAATTTTTCCTGAGTTTTTCAGGCACTGAGAATTAAGAAAAAAGAATTGGTTCAACCTGAAACAATATTACCCCATTGATTGTTCAGAATCTTCAGTGAATCAAAACATTCATTACTGGAGGGCACCTAATGGCATCCAACACAGACCATAAAACTTACTTCAAATAACTCTTGTTTGAGCTCGAATAGATCAGTCATAAACACAGCCATCTTGATTTTGAACCTGTCAAACTAGAGCCATTAGGAAGTTGTTCCTTCATTGTTAAAAATATGTCCCTTATTTCCAGTCTAAATTTGTCTTTCTTCAACTTCCCACCATTGTACCATGTTAGACATTTGACTGCTAGACCAAAGAGGCAATAATCAAACATTTGTTCCCCATATAGGTACTTAGCGATTGGAATCAAGTCACCCTTCATCTTTTCTTTGTTAAACCAAATAGATGGAGTTCATGGAATCACTCAGTAAAAGGGAGGTGTTCCATGGGTCTTTTCAGAGTTCTCTCCTGTTTATCACCATCTTTGAGTTTAAAGACTGTGACCTAACCCAGTGACCAGGAATATAAATAATTTACTGGTTATGGACCAGAAGGGTATATTGAGCCTCTTTACTGTCTTTATCCAAGTTTCACACTGATTGAAAACGTAGTGCAATAGAACACAGAAGCCTCACATTTCCTTGGCCTTTCTGAAGTCTGGTGTCTCCTGCAAGGCACTTGCTGGTTGGGAGGTTATCAGGAAGGGTAACTAATGGAGGGGTTGCATTGATATGTTGCAGGTAAAGAAAGAGGTAAGACATAGAGAAGTGAAGACATCCCCATGGCTGTAAAGGACAGCACTCTACCCACAACTCTCTGGTTTGTCTCCTCTCCCGCCAATGATTATGGTGAATATGACAACAGTGACCCAGAAGATGAGACCCAGAGGCAAACACTCATCAAGAGCGTGCATGTGTTCACCATGGTCATCTATTCCATTGCCTTCCTGCTGGGAGTGACCGGCAATGGTCTGGTCATCTTCATCACTGGCTTCCGGATGAAGAGGACAGTCAACACCATCTGGTTCCTCAACCTGGCTGTGGCTGACTTCCTCTTCACCTTCTTCCTACCCCTCAGCGTGGTCTACACAGCCCTGGGTTTCCACTGGCCCTTTGGGAAGGCATTGTGTAAGTTCAATAGTAGTTTGGCTTTTCTCAACCTCTATGCCAGTGTCTATCTCCTCATGGTCATCAGCATAGACCGTTGTATCTCTGTAGTGTGCCCTGTGTGGGCCCAGAACCACCGCACACCTCGCCTGGCCACTCTGGTAGCTTTGGCTGTGTGGGTTGTGGCTTTGGCCTTGTGTTCTCCCAACTTTTACTTCCGCCACACGGCACCCTCCCAGAACAACAAGACCATCAATTGCTACAATGACTTCAACACAGCTGGGGAACAGGCCACCAAGAAGCAGAGGGAAGAGAGTGTGAAAATGAACCATCGAGCCATGATCATCAGCCGCTTTGTCTTAGGCTTCCTCATCCCATTCACTGTCATCGTCTGCTGTTATGGTGCCATCCTGATCAAGCTAAGGAGGAACCATCTGGCCCAATCTAGTAAGCCCTTCAAAGTCATCGCTGCTGTGATTATAACTTTCTTCCTCTGCTGGTTCCCCTACCATGTCTTTTCCTTCCTGGAGATGCACTTCACACCTAGCCTGCTGAATGCCCTCATCATTGGCCTCCCCTTGACCGCTAGCCTGGCCTTCATCAACAGCTGCCTCAACCCTATCCTCTACGTCTTCATGGGTCAGGACTTTAAGGAGAGGCTTCGCCACTCCCTCTTCTCAGCCTTTGAAAATGCCTTCACTGAAGAGGCTGCCAGCACCACCGCTAACACCAAGAACAAATCCACCACAGAGACAGACTCCCAGGGCTTCTAGGGACCATGTGTCTGTATCTGGAAACTTAGCTATGTTCAACCTGAATCTCTCCCTATCACCAAGAGGAGCAAAAGTGATCCAATATACTGCATCCTTGCAGGCCCAGATTAAAGGCCTTGGGTCCCACGCTGCCCCACCAGTGTGGAACACCCCCTGCCTGAGGCCCCCAGCCTGGGGCTCCCAGACTGCACCACCATGGGAGCCCCTGCCTGGGCCGATGTTGGCAGGGTTCAGAGGTTGTTCTCCCACTACACCCCTGGGCTGGCTAGGCCACCCCTGGGGGTGGCCTGTTTGCTCTGCTCTGGGGCTGGAGCCAGGGCCAGGACCAGGGCTGGCTGGTGAGTGGTGCAGCTCCACCACAGTCTTCCAGGACCAGTGGCCCTAGTGGGCTACACCAGAAGCCATACTCTGCCGGGCGCCAGGAGGCGCCAGTCCCACCCCCAAAGGAGAGCGAACATGGCTAGCCCGCCCTGCCCATGGGGGGGGGATCAGCCAGCACAGGGGTGGGGTGGGAGCACAGAACCTGGCCTCTGGCCCAGGTCTTCTCCCATCCCCCAGTGCCAGCACACCTGCAGCACTATGGGGGCTGAGTGGGGTGGCGGAGGCAGGGGGAGTGGGCCAGATCTGTTAGAGGCCCTCGGACTGGAGCCTGGGGTCCCTTATAGCCCCTACATTAATTGGCCCTGCATCCTACCATGGACATGGTCCCCATTCAGTTCTCCAGGTGTTCATATATCACTGCCAGGAATGATTTAGATCCACTTGATCCTGCCTCAGCATGTGAGGATAGGCTAGAGATCCTATTGAGGGCTATGTCTACACTGGGTAATTTAAGTCGACAGTGTGTCTACACTGAAAATTAAAGTCAACTTTGGGGCGAACTTAAAAAGTCGACCTCGAGCATCCACACTGGATGCCTAGGTCGACTTCTACGGGCTTAGGGGGACCTAGGGGAGGTCCACAGGGGCAGGGGGGGCACCTCTTTCCCAATGCCAGGAGGCTCAGCCTTTGCCCCATTGTACCTAGGTACAATGGGGCAAAGGGGGACAGGGAGGCATAGGCAGGGCATAGGGGCAGGGTGGGCAGGGCTCTGCCCTGCCCTGTGTGGGGCATGCCAGACTCCCACTGTTCCCCCCCCCAGCAGGGAGGGCATTGGTGCAGCCCTGGGGTAGCCCTAAGTCGACTTAGGGCTACCCCACATCTACACTGGCTTAAGTAGACTCTAGGGAGTCGACTTAAGCCTTAGATCTAATAGAAAGGAGGTTTAATAAAGTTGACTTAATTTTAATTAAGTCGACTTTATTTTCCTTAAGTCGACTTAAGCAAGCTGCTTAAGTCAACTTAAGCAAAGTGTAGTGTAGACGCAGGGGTAAATTAAGTCGACTTAATCAAGTTTAAGTCAACTTAATTTACCAGTGTAGACGCAGCCGAGGTGCCTTCAAACCCTATCTTTCTGTGAACAGATGCTTCCAATAGATGGACAGAAGGCCACAAAATGCAAA
The DNA here is from genome assembly GCA_007922175.1 of Pelusios castaneus. Classification (NCBI taxonomy): domain Eukaryota; kingdom Metazoa; phylum Chordata; order Testudines; family Pelomedusidae; genus Pelusios; species Pelusios castaneus. The sequence continues at coordinate 9,506 of ML686053.1, forward strand.
ATGCCATCGCTTGGTGGTGGGATCCTTCACAGATTTCTTTGCATCTAATGTATTCTGCTAGCATAATTTGGGCATGGTTTTCTATACCTAGGAGTTATTTTTGACCATCCAACTGGAGAGAAGGATCTTCAAAGGAACTTTGGGGAAATGATGTCTCTTTAAAGGGGCTCCATTTGGCTCTGAAAAATGTCATTAAAACCATGGCTTTTCTTCTTAGTAGCATGTCCTTTGGTTTCTTACTTAACAGAGTTTTACTAAAATGCCCATGCTAACAGATCCTTGGAGCTGAGATTTGTGTCTGAACGGAGGACAGAGCTGAGCTCACAGAAACAATGGAGCTTTGTTACAGAAGCTGGGTTTGTTAAGTCGACTTAGCATGTCCACACCTAAATTTTAAGTCGACTTAGGGGGGAACCTTACAAAGTCGACCTAGAGCGTCCACACCGGATGCCTACGTTGACTTCTAGGGGTCTTGGTGGACCTGTGAGAGGTCCACGTTGGCGGGGGGGGCACCCCCTGCCACGTGCCAGGGGGCTCAGCCTTTAACCCATTGTACCTGGATACAATGGGGCAAAGGGGGACAGGGACACTGGCAGGGCATAGGGGCAGGGTGGGCAGGGCTCTGCCCTGCCCTGTTGGGGGGCATGCCAGGCTCCCCCTGTGCCACCCCCCTGGCAGGGAGGGCAGTCAGGGAGTCCTGGAGAGCCCTAAGTAGAGCCCTAAGTTGACTTAGAGTCAACTTAGGGCTACTCTGCGTCCACACTGGCTTAAATCAACTTTAGAAAGTCGACTTAAGCCAAAAGTCGACTTAAAATGAGGTTTTATTAAGTTGACTTAATTTTCCTTAAGTTGACTTAAGCAGCTTGCTTAAGTCAACTTAAGGAAAGTGTAGTGCAGACGCAGAGTAAATTAAGTCGATTTAAGCAAGCTTAAGTCGACTTAATTTACAAGTGTAGACACACCCTTAGAAATACAGCTCTGGGAAGGTTGTGGGGTGTAATATGTAGAGTGGTGGCGGGGAAGAGGGTAGAGGGCTGGGAGCCAGGACTCCTGGGTTCTATAACCAGCTCTGGATGTGGAATGGGCTTGTGTTGGGGATTGGGACTCCCTGGTACTATCCTCAGCTCTGGATGGGGTGTAATGTCTAGTGGTTTGAGCAGGAGCAGACAGGAGACAACTGCAAGACAGGACTTCTAGATTCTAAACCCATCTCTGGGAAGAAAGGGGGTTTAGGGTTACAGGGGGAACTGGGCATGAGGGGTCCTGTGTGTTATTTGAGGTGGGTCACTTTTTGGGGAGATGGGGTCAGGGAAGGGCAGGAAGATATCAAGGAGCTCTCTAGGGGAAAGATTCTAGGATGTGAGAAGAAAAAGAAAAACCAGTGGCGTATGGCGGAAGGGGCAGAGGCCATGCCCTAGGTGCTGGCTGGGCTCTTGGAAAAGGAGCTGCGCCCCTGCTGTTACAGGAGGCTTAGGCTCTGCAGCCGCACCAAGTGTGGTAACAGTAGCTAGGAGGTATCAGAACATGACCCCATTCCAGATGAAGGTCCCAACGTCTGATAGGTCCTGGGTATAGACACTACCCACTCAGCTGAGGACGCCAGCTTTGGCATCAAGCGTCCTCTAGCCCCAGCCCTTCTGCTGTTGGTGTAGTGGTGAGAGGGTGGGAAAAGGGCCCACAGTTAGTGGCATAGCAGGAGGAGTCGGGGGCTCCTGCACCTTCCCCTCGTGCATCTTCAAAGGCGGCCTGGCACCCCCACACCCTCCAGGCCAGGCGGTGAGGCGGCCTCATCCTAGCCTGTGCTGGGCTGTGTGACTAAAGCAGGAGAGGCATAAGTGTGTGGGGGTGTGGAAAGCTGCATCCCCCCACCCACAGGGGTTACTGCCCTCCCTCGGTACAGATAGCCTTCACTGGACACAGCCATCCTGATGCGCCACCCCTTTATTTATTGCTTTGTTGCACTGCCCTAGATCTTGGCAATGAAGTGCCAAAATTTCAGTTCTGGGTCCCTGAAGGCCTGGTAGGTTTCTGAGCACTGGACAGCTCCACCATTTCAGAGCACAGGACACTAAATGATGAAGCAGGAGAAGAAAGAAACAGAGAGGCTAGTCCAGTTGGGGTGGGAGTTGGAGCTGCTGGGGGCTGGTTCTTGCTACTGAAATGGTATAGATGAAGGAGAGAGGAAACTAGAGAGGGAGGTGGAATGAGGAAGGTCACTGCATTGTGGATCTTACACCTAGCTAAATAGGTCAGCTCTGTGGAGAGGGAGAAGGTGAAGATGAAGTCACCACCGTGAGATCGAGGTACCAGATGGCAATGACTGTCCTTGCTGTCTGCAAGCTGACAATGAAGATGACCAGACCGTTGCAAAGAGACCTCCTCTCCACTCGAGTCATCCTGGACTCCAGCCACTTCTCCGTGAAGGTAGAGACCCCCGAAGAACAGATGCTGGTCTCATATGGAAATGGGGATGGGCCCTGCGGGGCTGGAAGTATGTAGTGTCTTCCATCCTACAACATTCAAACTGAGACCCACTGTCATTTCAAAATATTGAGTTTCAGTTCCATTCCTTTTAAAAT
>ML686053.1:12184-24775 GCA_007922175.1 Pelusios castaneus
ATATATATATGATAATTAGCTTAAATTGTCCAAAAGAAAAAGGGTGTTTTGGAAGAATCAGACACTCCCACATCCTGATAATTTTTCTGAGTGGGGAATTTCATATGTAGCCCAAGCTCCAGGGTGCTTTAACAGCAACAGTGAGATCTACAAGTTGTGGACTACAAACTGAGGCATGTTGGGAGAAATTCCTGGCTCCTGCCGAGAAACACCCTCTGCCCTCCCCAGCAGGGAGCGTCTGCACTAGCACTGACTGAAGCTGGGAGCGTGTGGCAGACAAGCAGGGAGGACGCCAAGGGACTGTAATCCTGTTGTATTTTTCTTTCAGAATAAAACCCTGGGCCTGGTGATTGGTCTGAGTGGACCTGGTCTGAGTGAACACGCACTAACACACACACTAAGCACAGAGCACACAGAGCAGCCTCAGGTCTAGTTTCCCAAAACCTGTGTAAAAGGCCCAAGGCAGACTTCCCCTATCTTTAACCCCCTCCTGCTGGACCAGTAGAACGACCATAAACAATTTTAGTTGTGAAGAACTGGGGGTTTGGATGGGAAAAATGTCTCCAAAAATTTCAGTTTTTGAGATAAGTAGAATGAAACAGGCTGAACACCCCATCCTTCATTGTCCCATTGAAGATTGGGTGGGACTTTCCTTTGCCAGGGGTGGGACTTCCTTGCTTTTTTCCCAGAAGGATGGGGCTGCTTCTTCCCCCGTCTCTCTCTCTCATACTGCCTCCTGATTGGCAGCTCCCTCCCCATGTATTGCACTGATTGGCCAATGTCAGTGCTGTTCAGTGGGGTGTTTCTAGTCCAATCCAGTTCTGACCAGATCAGTCAAAGGGGAGGAAAAAGAGGGAGAAGCCAATCCAGGCCATACCCCACTGTCCAAGGTGGGGTACAGAGGTGCTGATATGGAAACGGGGCAGTTATATGGGGTGAAGATAGGAAATCTCCCTTCCAGGGCTGGGTCAGCTGGATGTGCAGGCAGTGTCTCCATTCTGGAGAGGATGGGAAAGAGGATAACTGTGGGGATAAGAGGCCAGCAGGCTCACTCTGCAGCCACCTACCTCCCCAAAGCCTTCTGCTCCATTCTCAAGGTCCCCTTGACACAACCCAGCCATCAACCACATGTCGGCCACAGAGCATGGCCCCATCAGCCACCTGGGGGCTCCACCAGCTCTGTCTGTTGACTGGGAGGACAGCTCTGCCACTTTGATTTCAATCACCTTATGTCACCAACCTGCTGGGTGACCTTGTGAAAATAACTTTCCTTCCTTGTCTCCTTTCATTGTCTTGTCTCTTTGGGTTGATGGCTTTTGGGAGCAGGGAAGGTCTCTCATGGTGCATTTGTGCAGCCCCCATGACAGTGGGCCTTGATCTCAGTCAGTATCTGCGAAGTCCCTACAGCAATGGGGGGCCCTGGTTTCAGCCAGGGTCTGTGCAGCGCAGGTCAGATCTAGCCCAAAGAGTTCCCTGTTCTTGCCTTACCAGTGCCTGTCTGGGTCAGTCCCTGACGTGCACCTACAGCTCATGCACAGACTCTGGGGCTAGGTGGCTGCTTTTATGTAAGTTTCTCTTCGGGGAGGCTCTGCGGAACTCACAGGAGAGGAAAATACAGAGGGGGCTGAGGCTGCCAACATCTGCAAACCTCAGAAACATCTTGCTTTGCTGCTGCTACCTTCTCAGCATCACATTATCCCCACTAAATTTAGCCCTGGACTCCAGCACCTCCAGCTGCGTGGAAACAGCACCCAATTCTCAGAGTGGATGATTCCATTTGGGGCAGCCTCACGAGGCCATGAGCTGGGAACAGGGGCTGAGACTCGGCCATGGCCCGGCCCTGCCCCAGCCAGTTCACACCGGGGAAAGTGGAGGGAGCAGAAGAAATGCAGAGGGATGGGTGAGGGTGGAGAATGAAGTGGAGGTCTGTTCACATCAGGCCATCCAACTGAAAAATGACTTGTGAAGTGGGGCCCCTCCCCACAGACTGACAGATCATAGAGGAGCTAGGCCAATACCCTGACCACCTCCCTGTCAATGATATCACCTCTAAGTGGAAGCTTTTGCCTCCCTGCCAGCTGCCAGCCTCCTACCCCCATGGCACCCCTGTTCCCCACCATGGCAGCCTGCGGGTGGACCAGTGTTGGGGGGAACCTCAGGCCCAGAGTCCGCTATCTGCAGTGCTCCCATCCCAGCCCCAGGTTTTGGCTGAGGGTAGGGCACATTGGGGCGAACACCCCAGGCCACAAGTGTTGAGGGGGACCCACTACACACTAGATGGGAGGCAGGCAGCTGCAGCCCTCCTGGCTGTGTCTGGGATCTGGTAGGACCAGGGCAGTGGCATACTAAGGGGGCCAGGGCCCAGGTGCCCACCTGCAAGGTGGCACTGGGTTGGCCCTGCAGTGCGGCAGTGGGTGGCTCACGGAACCATGATCAGCCCAGACTGGTAGTGGGACTTCCACTGCTCATAGTGTGAGTTTAACTCTTTCAGTGCTGGGTGAGCCCACCCCATCACAAGGGGTGTAAGGGAGTTTGGTTAATTATAAGGGGGGGGGGTCTCTCAAAGGGGATATTTGCTTCTTATAAGTAGTTATCATTGGAACTAGAGCTCTGGGAGTGGTGTGTAAAGGGTTAGAGTGGACTGCTGTGTTCTAAAGCCAACTCTGGGAGAGGAGAGGAGTCTAGTAGGATAGTGTGTGTGTGTGTAGGTGGCATTGGACATCACTGGAAAAGACCCTGGAGCCTATATAATCTGATATCTCAATCAACTTCTTCCTCCCCCACCATCCCCCCACGATCAGACCCATGGGTCTATGTATGCTGGAAACCTCTTCCCTCATTTAATGCCCCTTTGCACTGCAGTAGAGCTTGGTGACTTGGCCTCCACAGTAAGCCTATGCCAGAGCACTGACCTACTGAGGTCTGTCACCACTGGACAGCTCCATCATTTCAGAATGAGGAGGAGCAAGGACCGAGGGGCTGGCCCAGGTGGGGTAGTGGGAGCAGGAAGGGAACTCGAAAGAGCCAGGACTCCTGTGTTCCCTCCCCAGTTCTTGGAGGAGTGTAAAGTCTAGTGGGCTAGAGAAAGTCCTGTGATCCTCCCGCTTCTGTTCCTCATCTGCACAGATATGTTCCCATAATAATGGCTTCCTGGTCTGTCTTGAGCCAGTCTGCACAAACTGCAGGCATGATGTAAGGGACCTGGGATGCTGTATCCCCACATGGAAAGGAAATAAGGCATATCCTCTAGCTGCTTTCCTGGATCTCATTCTCCCCTCCTCCCCCCCACACTGTTCCCTGGATCTGTCCTCTTCTTAAGGCCCTATAGTCTCCCTTCAGAGAGCTAGCTGCCATATTGTAGGGATATGCGGGTGACTTTGCTGTTTATATAACTTTGACAATCTCTATTTGTATCAATCTCTGCCTTTATATAGTTTTCATTGGTTTATTAACTTTCTCTAGTCTTAATGGGTTTAATTCCTAACTTGCATCACTCCTTGGAGAGCCTTAATTGGTTCATGATGATTGACATTTATAATGGGCCCCTATTTGTAATATGGTTTCCTGATGATTGACGTTTGTAATGAGTTACATTGTTAACAGGATTGACCTCTCAGACCCTGCGCTCCGTGGGGCTGTTGAGGAGTGTGGGCCTTGAACCATTAACCTGGGGGTTCTTTTGGGTGGGCGGGAGGTCTTTTCCCTCTGAACCACTCTCTCCCAATTTGCATTACTGTCTAAATCTATACCTATGTACCCTTAGGCAATAGGTATGACAACCCTTTTTACCCAGTCTCTGCAGCATATAAAGAAAAGTATAACATTTGAAGTAATGTAAAACTCCATATTGAAAATGTAAAACTCCATATTGAAATGTAAGACTCCATCTTTGACCAATGTACCCCATCTTGTGTGAAACTATTTCTAGAGGGAATAGCTTACATTGTCTAAGCAAGGTGTGGATGGAGGGTGTATGTATGTGTGAACCGGTCCCAAACTGTCAGCTTGTCCTGATGAATGCAAAGTCCATTCCAACAGCTGAAGAATGTGAACACATCCCCAAAAGCAAAAGGATCCACCCCAGAGAGAAAAGGATAAAGTTAATCAAGCTATCAAAAAATGAGCTGGAAGTCACATCCGCAACCGCCTGGTGACCAATGGACACACGGAGCCCCTGGAGTGGCGTGACCTATAAAGACTGGGTGGGTGCATCTACACTTGCGTAAGTCGACTTAATTTACCGTGCATCTACACTACAGTTTCCTTAAGTTGACTTAAGCAAGTTGCTTAAGTCAACTTAAGGAAAATAAAGTCGACTTAATTTTCATTAAATCGACTTTATTAAACCTCATTTTAGTTTGACTTAAGCCTAAAGTTGACTTTTAAAAGACGATTTAGGCCAGTGTAGACCTGGAGTAGCCCTAAGTCGACTTAGGGATACTCCAGGACTCCACCACTGCCCTCCCTGCCGGTGGGGGGGAACAGGGGGAGCCTGGCATGCCCCCCCACAGGGCAGGGCAGAACCCTGCCCCTAGGGTCCCTGTCCCCCTTTGCCCCATTGTACCAGGGCAGGGTAAAGGCACCCTGGCACTGGGCAAGGGGTGCCCACGTGGACGTGCCCTACATCCCCCTAGCCCCTAGAAGTCAACCTAGGCATCCAGTGTTGATGCTGTAGGTCGACTTTGTAAGTTCCCCCCAAAGTCGACTTTAAATATCAGTGGAGACATGCTAAATCGACTTAGTTAAGTCAACTTAGCTAAAGTCGACTTAAAATTACAAGTGTAGACATAGCCGGCGAGACTAAAGTTTTGGGGGATATAGTTCTGCATACCTCCTGAGAGAAAGGAGCATAGGTGCGCACCTGACAGAGACCCCACTCTTCCTCGTGTTCAGCTCCTCTGGCCAGGTAGCTGCCACGAGCAACGAACTCCAGCAATGGACTAACGCCACAATCAGGACTGGTAATTGTATGAACTGCAGAATATCTTCAGGTGTGTTTGGGCGCATGGATGAATGTATGCGTGTGTGTATAGGTATAAGTTAGTATATAATTTTGTTCTTTTCTATAATAAACGTGGCATGTTGCCTTTTCCTCTTTAAAAGATCTTGGGCACTCTTTTTGGTATAACAATATGCAGGTCCTATTGTCAGATCTGTCTACTCTTTCTGATTTCAACTGTCAAAGATCTGTGTGTGTTTGTGTTAAATGAATTATTGGTAACCATTCCTGTCTGCCTTTATTAGGTGCATCAGTCACAACTAGGGACCTTCTGACCAGGGTTGGAGCCCCTGTCATGCGGGATGGCTGCACAGACCCAAAGGGGGAAACAGACCCAGCTACAACAGTCTCCAAATAGATGAACATTTGGAGGAGAAACTGATGCCTGGGGAAGTGATGTGACTTTTCCAAGTTTCCCAGCAGTTCAGTTGTAGAGTGTGGGATAAAACCTATGAGTCCTGACTCTCCATCCTGCCACTAAAATTGACTCATGCAATATCCTTCTTTTAAAAAAAATTGCTTTGTTAATGTTCTCTTCAATGTCTGTTGTTTTGTCAAGTGTCTTATTTATTGTCATTGTCATTTCTATCTTTTTTTCTACTTGTTTGCCGCTCTCCACCACTGGAGATTTTCAAAGTTGACATTTTTAGGTGGGACTTTTGACTGCTTCACTAACTCATTCCCCAGAATTGTCCAAACCACAACAAAACTCCACTTCAGATTAAGGGGTGGGAGTAGGAGAATCACTTTAAAAATACATTATTAATACATAATACAAAATACATAATTTAAAAAGAGGGAAAACCATCATTAATTAACTAACTTTTTTTGAAACAGATGGGAACAATCAGCAGTTCTTGTGGGAAGCTAACAGCAAGACAGTTATTTGGGAATTTCGGTGAAGCTCCAGGAGACTCTTTTATATTTCTTTGTCTGGATTTTGGACCCCGCTCCCCCAGTGTCCACCTTTCTCTGCCGTAGCCCAGATTTGATAATTATTTTGGGATCTTGGATAATTATTATGACAATTTACTAAATTGTTACAGAAGTAGATTCTAGTTCAAATCTGACCACAAATGAAATTACATGACTAAGGACTTCCCCAAGGAACAATTAGAGTTACAAAGGATTCTTAAGATATTTTATAACAATTCTTTATTGCCAAAAACATAAGCATAAAAGTAATGAGTATTAATTGAAAAAAAACAACCAATATATTTAAACAAAGTCTTATAAAAAAACCTTATGCAATTAACAACAGATTAAAACAACCTATATAGCTTATACTTACACTCCCTTAGGATAAAGATGTTGAGATGAAGAGTGCAGGCTCTAATAACCTTAACAAACTTAAATTCAAAAGGGGTAGCTGTGTTAGTCTCTTGTAGAAAAACAACAGAGTCCTGTGGCACTTTTAAAGACTAACAGATTTATTTATTGCATGAGCTTTCATGGGAGAAAATCCCGTGTGACGAAGTGGGATTTTCTCCCATGAAAGCTCATGAAATAAATAAATCTGTTAGTCTTTAGAAGTACCACAGGACTCTGTCGTTTTTTTAACAAACTTAAGTAACTTAACCAAAGCTTAACTAAATTAAAATAATAAAGTGAAAGAATAAGCAGTGGGTCTTTGAAGATCCTTGTCTCTAGCAAGATGGTTTCAGAGTGAAAGATGTGGAAGCTTCATAGTTTAGCAAATTCTTAGGATCTTAAATACCTCTTTCTTACATAGTACATCCTCTATACCAGTGGTCTTCAACCAGGGCGATACTGCCCACTAGTGGGCATTTTGTGATTTTTGGTGAGTGCTACAAAAATGAAGGAAGGAGCTAATGGCCATGGCCCATCCGGTTGTAATTTATAAAAAGTTTGTATGAATAATGAATACATTTTGTTTGAATGAAATTTTTTTGATATGCTATTTAAAATATCTGTTTAAAATTTAAATAAATTGAAAATTATAATTAACAATTGACAGTACAATAATGTAACAATTAATTTAATGACAGTGGCAATTTATAAAAAGTAACAATTTATGTAGGTGGGCGGTAAACTTACTGCAAATGTAAAAATATTGAAAAACTGGGCGCTGATCCAAAAAAGGTTGAAGACCACTGCTCTATACCTTTATAACCCTCTAAAAATAAATTAAATGATTTCATCCTTCCTCACACAAATATGGGTCCTCACCCCAGAAATTGTCAGGGTATCTTTTAGATTATTGGTTAAGCGATACATGCGTACAATTTACGTATTTTCCCTACCAGAATATTCCATGTCACCTTTCCACTTTCTTGTTTACGAATTTTGTGGGTTTTGTGGTGTTCTATTGAATGTCAAATGTCTCACCTGAAGTTGCTATTCACCTTTAACCTATATTATATTAGGATCTGAAATTGTCTGATCACAGCAAAAACAAGACCCACCCTGACTGATATATTTAATTGCACAGCTACACCTACTCTCGCAAAGTTGTTGCATACAGACTCACTCATCTTGGAAATTTTTACAATGAGGCCTGTAGGTCTCTTGTATTTCAGCTACTAATACAAAAGTTATGCTAACTTATCTGTGAAAGTAAGCATTTTACTGCTGGGTTTTTCTCATGGCCAAACTCCGGCCTGTTTGTACAATGGCCTGCAGCACGTGAAAATGTAGCATAAAAAGATACAACTTCTTAGGCCCTAACCTGAAAACAATTATTCCATTGGTCTTATCTCCCAGGGTCAGCAGCTGCATACAGCAACAATTTTTTACAACACAATTGCAAGCACTTGCAAACCCTCCGCAGACCAGTTTTTAGGAAAGTGATAACGGGAACCCAGTAGAGCATCTGCCCGACTCAAGAAAAAATAAGATTTGCTGACCAAGGTCAGTATTTTCCCAGACAAGTGAGGTAATATGCTAAATCTGAGGGCTGTGGCCATAAAAAGAAATCCTTTTTCTGACCCGTCAGAGGGGTGAGAGGTTGATAGCCTGTCGCATTGCTGAGGGTCTGGCCAGCCCAAAGCACTCCCCGCCATTCATAAGGAAGGCGCTGAACCCCTTGTCTGATCAGCAAGGGAATCTGCTTTTTAGCAGATCTTTTTCCTGGATTTTTACTTGTTTTTGTTCCCTTTTTCTTTTTCTTTCTGTTTTTTTTTTCTTTTCTCTTTTTTTGCCTGGGCACTTCCGGATAGCAGGGCCCAAGGAGGGCCGCTGCCTATTCTGGATAGCGGGTGGCAGGAGGTGTTTAGCTGGTTGCAACCAGCACTGGTGGGATGAGCACCAGGCTGGCCAAGTGTATACTTTTATAAAAATTAGGATTTCTTAAATCTATAAAGAAAGATATACATGTATGAGAGAAGATATATGCATACAAGCTAAGCATATGTATAAGCAAAGGCTACACTGCCTAGAAAGCAAAATTTTCAGGGAGAAGCAAATATGGGTTTTTAAAAAATATTTGGTTTAGTAAAACAAAAGGATATTATATAAAAACAAAAAGCATTTGGGACAGAGTTTAGACATAAATCTGACTTGGCCAGATGATCCTTACTGCCCCCTTTAATCCTGGAGTTCAGTGATTCTTTGGTTCTCAGGGCTTTGAGTCTTCAGTGTCATTCACCTACTAAAATCTGATCCTGTCTGAATCCAGTTTAGGATATGGTGTGACGGGATGTACATCCGTACACCCCTAGGACATGATCTGGGTAACTTTTTTGTTCTGTTTTGCAAGGTAATTGTGTGATTTGATGCCAGATGCACAATGCTGGATTCCTCTGTGAATGCTCAGAACATATGCCACCTGATTACCATGGTGCCATGTTCCCTGCTGCAACATGCATGTATAGATGTGAAGCATGTTACAGGGTTCAGACTCTCAGGACTCTCTCTAGCATGGTGGCTGGAGATTTACATGCCAAAGGGAATGCTAATGCACTCCCTGACTCAGGTAGAAGTGAAGAGAATCTCACAACAGGCCAATGAGGGGAGGGGCTGTCAGCAGTTTGTTAAAACAAAGACCCGGAGATTGGGAGGAGAGAGAACCTGCAGACTTTTCGCCTGAGAAGACACCATCTTGCAGCTAACTTCAAGCAAGATCAGGGCCCTGCCTGAAAACAGGCAGAGAATGGCTGTAAAACATCAAACAGCCGAACACCATGCACATAATCTTCAACTCTGAGGTCAGTTTAGGTAGAGATGTTAGAGTAGTATGCGGTTTATACCTTTTATTTGATAGTGGCCACTCCTGACTCATTTATAGTATGGTTCTGCCTTGATTGGCCATATTCTCACTTGAAATCAGACTCTGATCAATAAACTAGTAGTTGTTTTACCTAAAGCTGTGTGGTCTTTAGAGGGTGTGGATGTGGGAGGCTGGGCACAATCCACTTCTTTGTTAAGTGGACAGACATGAGACCAAGGGGATTGGGAGTGGGTCCCAATCCCTGTAAGGCAGTGGCTCCCAGTGTAGTGTCTGGGGCTGGGTGTGCTCACTTGGGGACCAATGCCTGTGTGGCTAGTGGATTTACACCCACTGCCTGGGACCAATTACACGCTGGTGGCTGGTGTGGACTGACTTAGGAGTGGGGTTCAGGAGCAGGGTTCAAGTGGTCATAGCAATGTGACAGGCTGCTCCCCAAATCCAGTCTGGTGTGCTGCTATGACCACTTGAACTCTGCTCCTGAACCCCAATTCATCACGCCCGCTGGGTGACCACTCACTCCTGAGTCAGTCCACACCAGCCACCAGCGTGTAATTGGTCCCAGGCAGTGGGTGTAAATCCACTAGCCACACAGGCGTTGGTCACCAAGTGAGCACACCCAGCCTCAGACACTACACTGGGAGTCACTGCCTTACAGGGATTGGGACCCACTCCCAATCCCCTTGGTCTCATGTCTGTCCACTTAACAAAGAAGTGGATTGTGCCCAGCCTTCCACATCCACATCCTCTAAAGACCACACAGCTTTAGGTAAAACAACTACTAGTTTATTGATCAGAGTCCAATTTCAAGTGAGAACATGGCCAGTCAAGGCAGAATCATATTATAAATGAGTCAGGAGTGACCACTATCAAATAAAGGGTATAAACCGCATGCTAATCTAATATCTCCACCTAAACTGACCTCATAGTCCAAGATTATGCACAAGGAGTTCGGCTGTTTGATGTTTTACAGCCATTCTCTGCCTGTTCTCAGGCAGGGCCCCGATCTTGCTTGAAGCTGGTTGCAAGATGGTGTCTTCACCAGCCAAAATCCTGCAGCTTCTCCCCCCTCACAGTCTCTGTGTCTTTTTTTTAACAAACTGCTGACATCCCCTCCCCTCATTGGCCTGTTGTGAGATTCTCTTCACTTCTACCTGAGCCAGGGAGTGCATTAGCATTCCCTTTGGCATGTAAATCTCCAGCCACTGTGCTAGAGAGGGTCCTGAGAGTCTGAACCCTGTAACATGCTTCACATCTATACATGCACGTTGCAGCAGGGAACATGGCACCATGGTAATCAGGTGGCATATGTTCTGAGCATTCACAGAGGAATCCGGCATTGTGTATTTGGCATCAAATCACACAATTACCTTGCAAAACAGAACAGAAAAGTTACCCAGATCATGTCCTAGGGGTGCATGGATGTGCATCCTGTCACATATGGGAGTTTATAAACTCTGCAGACCTCACTGCATCATCTCTGTCTCTCTCTCTCTTTGTTTCCTTGTCCACTCCTGGAGACCCTTTCATCATTGTTCCTTCCTTTACTCAGTACAACGTCTGCCCTGTCGATATCGAGTCTGAAACCTGAGGAGAAGGACAGACATTGTGACTGCATCCTCTGAAAATAGTGCTCACAGTCCTCTTTCTGGTGCTGTGTATCATGGCCTTCCTCACCTGGGTGCTGTTGAACAGCTACATCTTCTTTAACACCATCAGCCTCCTTGCTTCCAATTCCTCTTGATGGGGAACCACATGATTGCTTGTCTGTTACTGCTCATTTAACTATGCCTCAAGTAGATTTACCCTTGCTGAATTCTGACCTTGTTTTGTATATAGACGGGTCTTGTTAAAGAAATTCACAAGGCAAGCTTGTGGCTGGTTATGCTGTTTGTTTACAATATGAAGTTTTTGAAAGTAATCCTTTCCCCAATGTTTATTCCGCTCAAATTGCTGAATTGTTTGCTCTTACCTGTTCCTGTACCTTAGCTAAAGGGAAGATTGTTACCATTTTTACTGATTCATGGAAGGTTTTGGGGCTCTATGGCTTATGGCCCACCTAAGCAAAGGGGGGTAAGAGTGCTGCAGTGTCAACAGATTGATTATGCTCCAAAATTTTCCACTGTGGCTGATCATTGTTCACATGGAACCCTTCTCAACTTCGGCCTTCAAAGTTCTTGTACCTGGTTGATCCTGCCAGTAGCATATGCTTGTCTCTAAGATTAAGCCATACATGTCTAAGTACACACGGCCGGTACAGTGAAACCGCGAATGGCTCATTAAATCAGTTATGGTTTCCTTGGTCGCTCCAACCCGTACTTGGTTAACTGTGGCTGATCATGCCTGCCCAATCTGTCAAACCTATAACATAGGCAAGCCTAAAAAATGAAAAGAGCAGTGCATCCCCCACTGTGAGGACCATTTGTAAACCTATACATTGATTTTATACAAATGCCGAATTGTGCCTCTTACGAGTTTGTATTGGTTGTTGTATGTACCTTCTCAGGATGGATAAAGGCCTGTCCTTGCATAAAGGCAGGCACTGTTACCATCAGCAAGAAACTCCTAAAAGAATTCATCCCAAGGTTTGGAATTTTTGATTTTACAGTGATCAAAGGACAAATTTTACAGGCCAAATTATGATGGACATTTTAAGGCCTTACACATCTGCCAATATTTACATTGTCTTCATCATCCCAGTTAGCTGAAAAAGTGGAAAGATATAATGCTACTCTGAAAAATAAAGAAGCCTAAATTTGTGCAGATACTAGTTTGAAATGGCCTAATGCTTTGCCTCTGGCTCTTATGAGCAGGCGCTCAACAAAACCCCGAAAAACAGGGTTGTCTGCCCATGAAATTTAATGGGTCATCCTGTGGTACCAGAGTTTTTACAAAATCAGAACCTTCACTTGTTAGATAATAAGCTACTGTCTTATTGTCAGGCACTAACAAGATGTATTAAGATCTTTCATTTACAGGTAAAGGAGGCTCAGTCCCAAGTTCTAGTGGAAGTGTGTTATGATCTCCAGCCAGGAGACTGGGTTTATGTACAGGTTTTCCAGTGTAAATCTGCACTTGAACCATGGTGAAAAGGACCATTCCAAGTTTTGTTCACCACCAATACAGTGGTCAAGTGTCAGGGACCTTCCACGTAAATCCACACCTCTCACTGTAAGAAAACTGCAACCCCAGAAAAAGAAGAATTGGGAACACAGGGTGCATGTACTAGAAACCTCTCCCCTTTGTTGAAGAGGATTTACCATTCCAGAAAGAAGAGGATTTACCACGACCACATCATTACAATCTGAGAAAGAAGAAATAACATAGGCTATGTCTACACTGGGGAATTAAGGTTGACTTAAAAAAGTTGACTTTAATAAGTCGACTTTAAGTTGACCTTATTAAG
>ML686053.1:34775-73376 GCA_007922175.1 Pelusios castaneus
ATTAACACATAGCATAGATAACCAATGTAACCTTCCAGTAGCACATTCCACTGGAAATTACAGGGCAGTCAACATCCTATGCTTCGCTGAAGCAGACAAGGTACGTCCTAATAGAAACCTTACTGGGGGCTAACATTCTGCACAGGGCACACAGATGGAACCTGATATCTCTCTTCTCAGAGTGCACCTGCCAGCTAGAATACATATCCTACATGCCACCGGATGCAAGCCAGGACCATATGCTGCTGCATTGTGTGCTGCCATGGTTCCCAGTGCTGTGCTTTGCAGCTGGCGAGGCAGAGTATCCTTATACGGGAGCGTAGACACATACGCTGTCCCATCTAACCTGAGTAGGAGGCTCTGGAGGTACATCGAGGAAACCTTTACTGACCTAAATACAGATGATTTTTTGACAATCACTGCTTGTGTTGATGCACTTCTAATGAATGCAGACTAAAGAGCGTGCACAGCGGGGACCGAGACAGCAAACACCCCCACCCCAGACAATGATATTTTAGCAGGAGCCATAGCTGCATGAAAGAGAAACTTACCTGAACCGCCTCTGCCACCTCAGAGGACAACCTGCAATTCATGTCTTGGGTGGACCTCTAAGCGGGGGTGCAGAAGAGCTCCTGGCTACATGCTGTTGCGCTCTTCTCCAGGTCATCCTCCATCTCCTCCTCCTCATCAATCACATCCTCATTCTGCTCGGCTCTGGCATTCAGTGGATGGGGGGGGGGGACGATGTGTCCACAGGACTCTTTGCAGTGGTTGTGGGGTCCCCACTGAGGATGGCTTCGATCTCCTTGTAGTACCTGCATGTAGCAGGCACTGATCCTGAAAAGCAGTTTGCCTCCTTCGCTCGGTGATAGGTTATTCTTAGCTCCTTCACCTTCGATCTGCACTGCACAGTGTCTCTAACATAACCTCTCTCTGACATGGCCTGAGAAATTATGCCATATGTATCGTAATTTCGCCTGCTGCCACGTAGCTGCACCTGCACAGCAGACTCTCCCCAGATGCTGATCAGGTCCAGCACCTCTCCCGTGCTCCAAATGGGTGCGCGTCTTCCATGATGGGCCGCCATTGCTAGTGAGGATCGGAGCTGCACTCCACTCCATGAGGAAGAGAACAGGAAGTGAAACAGAGGAGAAATTCGAAAATCCCAGGAATCGAAACAGGGCGGGGACTTTTTCATCACGGCCACAAAGCGGGTGGGTGGAAGACCAGAGAGGACGACTTTGGAATGCTGGGACACTTCTGGAGGCCAATCATTGCACGGTAAGCATACACACAAGTCGAAAGGTGCAACAGCTGTTCCGTGTTAACTGCTCCCACCCTCGTCGAGGTGGTTTTTCTATTACGCTACAATAGGGCTGTTGACACGCAAGAGCCCTATTGCACATGTGTACGCTGTTGTTGTTATCGCGCGGTAATGACTGTTAATGCGCAATAAAGTGATTGTGTGTACATGGCCTCTGTGTCTCTCTGTAGAAGGCTCCTCCCTGTATTACAAGGAATGGTCTTTTAAGCAATTTGTTTTGAGTGACAAATTACAAAGGAATCTCAAGTACTCTGCATTGTATTGATACTGTGGCCTATGTGCTAGAAGACTGACTCCTGACCCCTTGAAGAGTGACAGCCCTCACAAGCACTTTGGGTGTGGTTCACAATTCACCTCTAAGTTAGCCATGAATACAGCCTGCACAGCTTTCTCTCATCACCACACACCTGAACCATTGAATACCCAACCACCTCCACCTAAACCTCAATTTTGAGGACTTGGTTGAGGGTCCACAACACCTCCTGCAAAAGCCAAAGCATCTGATACCACCCATTTACCAAGACTGATTACGTCTTTTTTACAATCAATGGACAATCAAAACATCAGACAAATGGGTCCTAGAGATCATAAAGAATGGTTATACCATCCCTTTTTTGATAAAGTCTACTTACCAATACCCTTCCCTGTTCCTCCTCAGGTATACCATTCACGCACAATTCTTACACCGAGAGGTACAACAGTTACTACTCCTAGGTGTGGTAGAACTAGTACCTGACAAATACAAGGGAAGAGGCTTTTCCTCCCCATACTTCCTTGTACAAAAGAAATCTGGCAAATGGAGACCAATGCTGGACCTCAGAAGGCTGAACAAGTTCATAAAGTCACAATGCTTCAAAATGGTTACACTGTCCACAATTATCCCAGCTTTGGAAAGCAGCGACTGTTACGTGGCCCTCGACCTACAAGATGCCTATTTTCATATATCCATTCATCCGACACACAGAAAATTCCTCCGTTTCATGGTGGGCACAGACCACTATCAATGCATTGTACTCCCCTTTGCTCTGTCCACAGCCCCTAGGGTTTATTCAAAGGTGTTAGCTGTAGTGGCTGCACATCTATGACAACAAAATATTACTATCTTTCCGTATCTGGATGATTGCCGTATAAAGTTCAGAAATGAAATTCAAGCTCGAAACCACTTATCACAGACCCTCACATTATTCTGCAGGCTGCGACTCCTTATAAACTCAAACAAATCAACTCTAACACCCACCCCAAACTTGGAATTCATCGGAGCACAACTAGACTATCAATATGCGACAGCCTACCTACATCAAAACAGATTCATAACAATGATTCAAACAGTGCAAACATTATGCTTATCTCCAACGAACACTGCGATGATGTGTTTAAGACTGTTAGGACACATGGCGTCAACCACATTTGTGGTGAAACACGTGAGTCTCCGCATGAGACCACTTCAACTTTGGCTCTCAGGAGTCTACAAATCCAACAGACATTCACTTCAGAAAATTCTATCCATACCAAACAGTACAAAGAACTCCCTGATCTGGTGGACAATGCCAGAGAATGTGCTATCAGGTATGCCTTTCCACATAGACATTACCTCCATCATAATGACAATAGATGCATCTCTTACAGCAGGGGTCGGCAACCCCCAGCACATGTGCCAGAGCTGGCATGCGGGCTGAGCCTGAGTGGCACGCGGAGCCACTCAGGCTCCCCCTGGGTCCCGCAAACTGCGTGGCCAGTAGCTGTGGCACGTGGCTGAGAGTCCCTGCTGGCCCTGCCCCTTTGCTGGACCGCAGGAGGAGAGAGGAGCGGATCACATTGCCCCGGCCTGCCCAGAGCCGCGCTGCTGCCGGCAGAGCAGAGCTGGCCCCGGCCATGGCTGGCAAGAGGGCGGGTCAGGTCGGCCTGGCCGGAGCTGCCGCTGCCGGTGGGTGGCCTCTGGTTCCTGGCCCTGGCTCCCGCTGGCAGCGGTGGCTCGATGCAATTCACTCTCTTGCCAGCCATGGCCAGGGCTGGCTGTACCCTGCTGGCAGCAGCATGGCTCTGGGCTGGCTGGGGCGATGTGACCTGCTCCGCTCCCCTGTCCTCCTGCCGTCCCGCAAAGGGGCGGGGCCAACAGGGGCCATCAGCCCCGCACCGTCCCTGTGGATGGCACCTGGCCCTGGAGCCGGGAACTAGAGGCCACCCACCGTCTGATGCCGGCCCAGGCCCTGGCCAGCAGGGCACCTGGTCTGGCCCCGCCCCCTTTTGGCCCTGTCCCTGGCACCTGCTGAGGGTGCGGTGGGTGGGGCTGGCACAGGGGCCGGCAAAGGTTTCCGACCCCTGTCTTACAGGCTGGGGGGCCCACATACAAAACCATATGATTCAAGGACAATGGCCCATGGAAGAATCAACTCTCCACATAAACATTCTAGAATTGTGGGCAGTATGCAACGCATGTTATCACTTCCGCAAACACATTATGCACAAACACCTATGAATCATGACAGACAATGCAGCGTGCATATTTTATATCAATTGCCAGGGCGGGGCCAGATCTCAATCCCTCTCTGTCGAGGCAATGAGGTAATGGCACTGGTGCATTCAACATGAAGTCATGATTTCCCAACGTATCTCCCAGGAATATACAACACCATAGCTGACCGACTCAGCAGACCATTGGCAGAGGACCATGAATGGGAAATACATCCCAATATATTGAAGCACATCTTTTGTACATGGGGTTACCCAAGAATAGACTTATTCGTTACCCGCACGAATCACAAATGCCCACTGTTCTATTCGAGGGCTGGCCTAGGGAGAGGATCACTAGGCGCGCCTTCACACAATGCTGGGGCTACAATCTTCTTTACGCTTTTCCCCCAATACCCCTAATTTTCAGAACCTTAATAAAGATACGACAGGAAACATCAACGGTAATCATGATAACGCCATCCTGGCCTTGACAACCATGGTTCACACTGATTTGCCAGATGGCCATCAGGGAACCGATCATTCTTCTGATGATACACAATCTCCTGTTTCAGAACGGAGGACACACAATCCACCTGAACCTTCAATCCCTAAACCTGAAAGCATGGCTCCTACATGGTTCCATGACCAAGAATTAGGATGCTCCGAGGCAGTTAAACACATTCTACTAAATAGCAGAAAACCACTCACAAGAAAAACATACCTGCAAAAATGGAACAGATTCACAAATTGGTGCATTATCAGATGAATTGAGCCAACATCTGCAACAATTACAGACATATTTGAATATCTCCTACATCTAAAAACATTGGGATTTTCCACAAACTCCTTACAAGTACATCTTGCTGCCATCTCTGCGTTCTACAATGGCCTTGAAGTTGTCTCAGTATTTACGCTCCCCATAGTAAAACGATTCTTGACAGGGATACAGAATCCATACCCAGATGTTCGCACACCTACCCCAGCCTGGGACCTTACCTTAGTCCTGTGATCTTTAGTAAGTCCACCCTTTAAACCCATGGCACCATGCTCACTGACTTACCTGTCTATTAAAGTTTATTTTCTGGTCGCAATCACCTCTGCCAGATGTGTGCACAAAATTAGGGCACTCATGGCTCACCCCCCACTCAGTTTTTCATAAAGACAAAGTTACCCTAGTTCCACATACTAAATTCATTCCAAAAATATTCTCTACCTTCCATATCAATCAACCCATAAACTTACCTGTTTTTTATCTGAAACCACACCAGAATCCACAACACTCTCCTCCACAACCTGGATGTCCCGTCGTGCATTAGCTTTCTACCTAGAAAGGACAAAACAGTTTAGATCAACAGATAGACTATTTGTCTCAATAGCAGACAGATCTAAAGGAAAAGACATTTCCACCCAAAGACTATTCAAGTTTATCTCAGGCTGCATCTATGAGTGCTACAAACTTGCACACTTTACTCCTCCAGCTCAAATCAGAGTGTATTCAAACGCTACTGCCTTCCTCCCAAATGTTCCAATTAATGATATCTGCAAAGCCGCAACGTGGTCCTCGTACCACACTTTTATAAAACATTATGCACTAGACGAGACAACTAGATCAGATGTGGCAGTAGGACGATCAGTACTTTCCACAGGAGTTAACTCAAACTCTGAAGTCCCACCTACCACATAGGCCACTGCTGTGAAATCGCCCAGAGTGGAGCACCCACAGGGACACTACTTGATGGAGAAATGAAGGTTGCTCACCTTGTGCAGTAACTGGAGTTCTCCGAGATGTGTGTCCTGTGGGTGCTCCACTTCCCGCCCTTCTCCCTTCCCTATGCTCCTGGTTAGAGAAGGAACTGAGGGTGGTTAGCTGCACGCACGGCAAAGGTGCCAAACAGCCGGCGCGAGACCACCGTGTTGCTCGTGAATTTCTAGCGAGCACTGCTTTGAAATCTCCAAGCCATAATGTGGGGACGGGTCAAAGCCCAGAGTGGAGCACCCACAGGACACACATCTCGGAGAACTCCAGTTACTGCACAAGGTGAGTAACCTTCATTTCTCAACCTTTCGTGGGTTGAGACACACTTGGCAGCGTATTGCGACTCTACAGGACACATCCCTTCCAAGCTGAATCCAGCCATCTCTCCAGCTCCCTGTGGCACACTTACAGTAATGTGTCCTGACACAGTGGTTGAGAAGCACAGCAGTAGTGGAAGATTTAACACAATCCCACAGCTGCAAGTTAAAGCTAAATAAATTGAAACAGGAAATTTTTAATGCTGAGAGTAATAAACCATAGGATAATTACCAATGAGAGTGCTGGATTCTCCATTGCTGTCTATTTTAAAGCAAGCTTAGTTGTTTTTCTAAAAGTTCTGCTCTAGGAATATGTTTGAACAAGTTCTAGGGACTATGTTGTGGAGGAATCAGATGAGATGATCACAATGGTGCCTTCTTTAGGGAATTTATTTTTTTAATGAGTAGCTGGCCAATGGATTTATTAGACATCAAAGCTGTTATTGAAGATGTGACATAACATGTGTAAACAGCTTGGCTGGAAGGCACCAACATACAGCTAACAAACGACAGTTAAGTGGTATTAATCCACTGTTAAGAGAAAGTAATCTACCGTGATGTCCCTGCTAGAAAACCATTAATCTTACTCTGGTAAACAGGCTGGTGGGATCTAGGTATCAAAGAAGTCAAAGGAGCTTTAAATATTTCTGTGAGAAGATCCAAACAGGCTGTCCCAGAGAAGGATTGGGTCGAACGTTACCCTTCATTGCCTGATCATTCCCCCGCTATGCCATGAGTGAGCGAGGAGAGGTTGCCTTACAATTCTTTTATCCAAAACAGTATGGAAATACATACATGACTGACAATTTTTCATGGACCCTTATACGGTTACATTAGCACCTATACAATGAATATTGATGATTATATGATGCATATAATTATCCCCCCCATGTTTATTGTTTGCAGGTTTTGCATATATTGCACAGATGCTTTACTTTCAAACTCATTATTTTCTACAACAGAAATTACTTCACAGTCCTCAACAAGCAGAGCGGATGGGGAAGAAAGGTGATAAGCAATGTTTCCATCCACGGCATTATGTAGGTGGGGAAGATAGAAAGAAAAAGAAATATAACATAACTTTATAACTAGAATCTTATTTACGGGACAGCAAGGCTTCCCCATAGTGACCCCATTACCATAGTAGCTATCATTCAGGCCAGGTGCTCAATTTAACTCTTTCCTACAATTTCATTGGTCAGAACTGTGTTTGGAACCCAAAGGACTCACAAACAACAAACAAGGGCGAGCTAATTATATATTGTATAATAAGTATGATCTAATTATGTAACCTACATATTAAAGACAGTGAAACCACATAGGGATTTAGGCATAATGTAACCTGTGCAACAGGTGCATTATGTATATTGTATCTGGCACAGGGCTTGACAGAACTTGGGTGCCAGGTTTCCATGGTAACTAAAAGTTGTAGGTTGGCAAGTAGGAGCCAGCTTGGGGTTTTTTGGTTGTTGGGGCTTTTTAATTTAGGAGTCGGTTGTTTTAGTCACTGGAGGGCGCTTCTCTGCTGCATTTTCGCTGAGGAACTAGGGAGGAGCGCCCTCTGGTGACAAAAAATAAAATTGGTGGCTCCTTTAGGGATTCTGCAGCATTTTGTCGGGGACAGGGGCTGAGCAGTGAAGGTTGTCTGAGCTAGGCGCCTTGCTTTGACATTGGGCATCTAGCTGAGCAGCAATTTTGTGAACCCATGATTTAACATTTTAGGAAGTATATACAGTCTTGTGAACCCTGTATTCTGGGCTTACTTATATGCGGCCAGGTGGGGTTGTGGCTATTCCCCACTAGATTGGCTGTATAAGGGGAACAAGTAGTTTTGCTTAAGGGCACCATTTACCCAGTCCACTCCTGAGTGGACCTGGTCCTTTTTTCTTTTCTTCTAATATTTTCTGGCCTTGGAAGCTGTGAATCTGTGACTTTGTCTAGCTGGTGGGTTTTGTTGCAGCCAGTGGCTCATATTAGACCTTTGTCTGCTACATCAAAGAGCCCAGGTTCAAATATTTGTCCCCCCTGTAAGTATTTAGTGATTGTCATCAAGTCACCCCGTCACCTTCTCTTTGATCAACGGAACAGACTTTGTTCCTGGAGTATCTCGCTGTTAAGCCTGGTTTCCACTCCATTAATCATTCTTGTGGCTCTTCTTTGAACCCTCCCAAATTATCAGTGTCCTTCTTAAATGGCTGGCACTAGAGCCAGACACAAGAGCCAGGCAGTGGTTGCACCACAGCCAAATCAAGAGGGAAAAAATCACCTCTTTGCTCTGATTGGACATTCCCCTGCTGATGCATCCCAGGGTGGCCTTGTCCTTTTTTGGACATGGGAACTCACACTGGCTATGTCTACACTTGTAAATTTAGGTCGACTTAGCATGTCTATACCTACATTTAAAGTCGACTTTGGGGGGAACTTACAAAGTCGACCTAGACCTAGACTGGACACCTACGTCGACTTCTAGGGGCTAGGGGGACCTAGGGCAGGTCCATGGGGGCACCCCTTGCCTAGTGCCAGGGGGCTCAGCCTTTGCCCCATTGTACATGGGTACAATGGGGCAAAGGGGGACAGGGACCCTGGCAGGGCATAGGGGCAGGGTGGGCAGGGCTCTGCCCTGCCCTGTGGGGGGGCATGCCAGGCTCCCCCTGTGCTCCCCACCGTGGCAGGGAGGGCAGTGGTGGAGTCCTGGAGTAGCCCTAAATTGACTTAGGGCTACTCCAGGTCTACACTGGCCTAAGTCGACTTTAAAAAGTCAACTTTAGGCTTAAATCGAATTAAAATGAGATTTAATAAAGTCGACTTAATTTTCATTAAGTTGACTTTATTTTCCTTAAGTTGACTTAAGCAACTTGCTTAAGTTGACTTAAGGAAACTGTAGTGTAGATGCAGGGTAAATTAAGTCGATTTAAGCAAGCTTAAGTTGACTTAATTTACAAGTGTAGATGCACCCATTGAGCTAAAATGTGCTCACAAATGCTGGCCTGAGGCCTTCAGGCAAATGACAAGAAGTGAAACCAGTTAAGAGACTGGGCTGTGGTTTCTGTGGTCTCTAGCACAGAGTGTGGTTTTTCTTAGTGTTAGCTGGCCTGTGACATGGGTGGTCTCTTTCAGCAAAGGCAGGGTTGAATGGAGTTTCTGGTCTTTCTCCCCAACCAGGTGGACCTCGCCCCATGCAGTTAGCTGTACATGGCTATAACTCAGCTGCTGCTGTCTGCAGGCAGCCCTGTCTCCCAGTCCTGCATGTGGGCAGCCGAATTGTGACACCTCGCTAGGGCCCAGCAGGAGAAGCTTGTAGTTTGCACTAGATCTTCTTGCAGCAATGGGTGGCAGAGGACTTCCCGCTTTGCAGACATGATTGGACCCAACCACTTCCTGTGAGCCTCCTGCCCCTACCCCTGCTGTTCCTCATTTCTCCAGAGACACTCCCATGAAGGCAGCTGCCTGCTCTGGCTTGAGCCAGTCTGCATGAGCTGCAGATATTTCGTCAGGGATCTGGGATGCTGAATCCCCCCATGATATGGGTAAGAAAATGAGGCAAACCCTCCAACTGCCCTCCTGTATCTCATTCTGTCCTCCTCCAACTGCTGTCAGAATCTCCCCTTTTCTTATTGCCCCATCCCCTCCCCTCATCCACTCTGGATAGAGCTGATTGAAATCATTTGTGGTTCCCATTGTCAGATCCATCTACTCTTTCTGGCTATGTCTACACTTGCAAGTTAGTTCAAATTAAGGAAGCTTAATTTGAACTAACTTAAGCCTTGGCCACACTAGGCTTTCATTAGTTCGAATTAAGGGCTTCCTTAATTCGAACTAATAAATTTGATTGCTTAGTTCGAATTAACGGTTAATTCGAACTAGGTAGTTCGAACTAATCCTATGCGGCCTTGTTAGTTCAAACTAGCTGCTTAATTCGAACTAATTGGCAGATTGACCTTCCTTCAACTGACTAATTCGAACTAAGCAAGTGCCTAGCATGTCCATGGCTAGTTCCAACTAGCATTCTAGTGGGGCCATGCTAGTTCGAATTAAGTTAATTCGAACTAACTAAAATTAGTTTGAATTAGTTAGTTCGAATTAACTAATTCGAACTAGTTTTTGTAAGTGTAAACATAGCCTCTGGGTTCAACTGTCAAATATTTGTGTGTTTGCATTAATTCAGTCATTGGTCACCATCCCTGGCTGGGGGCTGCACAGACCCAAAAGGGGAAAGAGGCCCAGTCACAACAAGCTTTGAACAGACAAATGCTTTGAGAGGAAATTGAGGCCTGGAGAACAGATGTGACTTGTTCAAATTCCCCAGCAGTTCAGTGGTAGAATTTGGGATAGAACCCAGGAGTCCTGACTCCCCATCTAACCACTAAAATTAACTTGTGCAGTGTCCTTCTTTTAAAAATTTTCCTTGTTACTGTTCTCTTTGGTGTCTGGTGTTTGGTTGGGTGGGTTTTTGTTGTCATTGTCGTTTCATTCATACTTTTCTTCTCCTTTGGAGCTGTTCCCTTTCATCTGAGGTTTTCATATGGAGTGTTTTTGTGGGGATTTTGACTGCTCCACTAACTCATCCATAAAAATTGTCCAAACCACAACAAATTCCACTTCAAAATGGGGGTGGGGAGGGAAAGAACCACTTAAAAATCACATTATTAAAAGAAAAAAAGGGAAAAATTATCATTGATCAACTAACTTTTTTTGAAACATACACAGGAACAATCAGCTCATGTGGGAAGATAATGGCAAATGGATTATTTGGGAATGTCGGTGAGGCTCTGCGTGTTTCTTAGACATTGTTATGCCTGTATTTTAGGCCCCTGCAGTGTTCACCTCCCCATGTCTAGAAATAAAAAATTTCAGTGAAAAGAAAATGTGTTTTTTCTTAAATATTTGATTTAGCTGAACAAAAGAATATTATGAAAAAACATTGTGGCGGAGTCTAGACGTCAGAAATCCGGCTTGGCTAGATGATCCTTCCTGTCCCTTCTGATCCTGCAGTTCTGAGATTTTTTGATTCTAAGATCTTTGAATCATTGCTGTCATTCACCTACAAGAATCTGATCCTATTTGGGTTCAGCTCAGGATCTGGGCTGTTTATCAATTCTGCAGACCCTCACTGAATCATCTCTCTCTCTCTGTGTCCTTATCCTTTTCCTCTCCTCGAGACCTTTTCATCACTCTTCCTTCCTTTGCTCAGTACAATGTCTGCGCTGCCAACACCAAGACTGAGACCTGATGAACAGTACAGATATTGTGACTTCATCTCCTCTGAGAATGGAGTTCTCAGTCCTCTTCCTGGTGCTGTGTGGCTTGGGCTTCCTCGCCGGAGTGCTGTTGAATGACTACATCTGTGTCATCATTGGCTGCTGTGTGGAGAGAACAGTCAGCACCATGTAGTTCCTGAATCAGGCCATGGCTGATTTCATCTTCATCCTCTTCCTGCCCCTCAAATTTACCTCCACCTTCATCCAGGACTCAGTATGGGCTGAGAAGCTGAGCAGCACCATCACCTCCCTCCACATGTTCTCAAGCACCTTCCTCCTCATGGCTCTCAGTGTCCATCGCTACATCCTTGTGACAAACCTGGCATGGGCCCAAAACCACTGCACACCCTGCCTGGCTTTCTGGGTGGTTCTGGGCATGTGGGCCTTGTCTCTTGGGTTCAGTTTGTGGTATGGTGATCTCTCAGGAACCCTGCTCTCGCCTAACAGGATCAGGATTAATTTCTTTATGGATGAGGTGAGACTGAAGGCTGCCTTTGCGATCAAGTTCCTCATTGGGTTTTTGATCCCATTAGCTTTGATCTTGATCCCGACCTTCTATATCTTTCTAGTTGCCAGGCTGGAAACAGGCTGATCCAGTCCACCAAGCCACTCAAGATCCTTCTTGGTCTGATCCCGACCTTTTTCATCTGCTGATTACCATATCATGCCTTCTCTTTTCTGCTGATCTCACCTACATACCCTCAGCATCTTTGGATCAGAGAAAGCACTATGCATCTGTCTTGAAATATTTCAACAGCTACCTCAACCCCATCTTCTACCTCACCATGGAGTATGAGTTTCTGAGGTAGAAGCAACATGCACACAACCCCCAAACCTGAGACAACTCAGGGACAGAGCCAGCTGAGTAGGGGAAGGGATGGAATTGTCAATATTTGCACCGAGGAAGATGAAGAATTCTGTTCACTGGAACCTCCTCTTGACCCCCAAACTGTCTTTGTGAGGAAGTGAATTTTTTTTGGCCTTATTTAGAGAAGAGCCAGAAGAAGGATTAAAGATTAGAAACCTGCTTTATAATGAGGGATGCAAGGAGCTCAATCAATTTAGCTTAACAAAGAGATGGTCAAAGGGTGACTTGATCCTAGTCTATAAGTAAGAACTTGCATGGGGAACAAGTATTTCATAAGGGGCTCTTCAGTTGAGCAGAGGAAGGTCTAACACAGTACTTCCCAACCTCTTTGGCTCAAGGGCCACAAGTTTAATTTTTAGAACTGTGAAGGGCCACTGGTCTCCTCCAGCAGCCCCCTTCCCCCACTGCAGCGAGAGGGAAGGAGGATCTATCATTCCCCTGGCTGCAGCAAGGCGCTGGCACCAGCAGTGTGCTCCACCTGTTCACTTCTTCAGCCATGGGGAGAGGAGATCAGTGCTTCCCAGCCTCTGGCTCCAGCCAGGACTGCAGGACCTGAGTACCTTGGAGGATTGTTTTGTTATGCTCCCTGCTACTGCCAGGGGGAAGGGAGTGCTGATCTCCATTACCTTTGGCTTCAACCAGAGGTGACCTTTGGCTATTGGGGGCCCTAGGCGAAGGCCCGTTGCAGGACTCTCTATTGGACTGCAGAGGCCCCCCTCTGTGACCCCAGCTCCCCACCACCAGCTCACCCCTGGCACCGTCCCCTCCACCACTGCCTTCATCTCCTCCGGCCCCAGTTCCCCACTGCCAGCCCTGGTCCTCCCACTGCCTTCCCCAGCTCCCCTGCCACCATCACCAGCTCCCTGCCGCCGGCCCCAGCACCAGGGGCCAGCTCCTCCTCCTGCTGCCGACCAAGGCAGACTTGGCTTTTGGGGTGGGCGAAGCAGGTGATGGTGATGCGGCCACGAGCCGGCCCTGGCTGGGACTTCAGGCTTCCGCCACTGGTGTCCCGGTCAGGGAATGGGCGCTGAGGCCCCGCTGCTGGCCGGGGCCGACCATGTGGGGCAGGCCAGGCCGGCCCGGCCCAGAGAGGCCGGGCCACGCACTGCCCCGCCCCTGGGCCTGCCTTCTCCACACCGTTGGCAGGTGCGGCTGGCCCTGGCCAGAGGCTTGGCAAAGCCTGCCACCCTGATGCCTTTGGCAGGGGCAGGGCAAAGTGCGGCTGTGCGGGGGGGCGGCAGCATGGGCCCCGCACTGCCCCCAGCTGGGAGTGGGACAGTGTGGGGCCAACATAACCGCAGGGCCCGGGGCGATCGCCCCATTTGCCCCTCCCCAAGGATGGCCCTGCTCTGACAAAAATTGTTATAAAAAGTCTCTTAATAGAAATTGTCTTTAAGTAACTCATTGCCTCATTGCTGCTAAGAGAAGGACCATTTTTCTAATTCAGTGGTTTTCAAAGTTAGGGTCGGGACCCAGTACTGGGTCACAGACTCTCAGGCATTGGATCGCTGCACCCCCTGCTGCTGCTGTCAAAAGATTGGAATGCATTGCTCAAAGATGTAATTGTTGGGTCACGGGCATAAATGATTTTTTTCAGTTGAGTCCCAAGGAAAAAAGTTTGAAAACCACTGCTCTAATGTATTCACTCTTCAACATTGTAATCCAAATACCTCTTTGGAATTGCTTGTTCTATAACATTGTAACCAAAGTCTGACATGATTCCATAGTGTGACTGAAACTCCATTTTGAATCAGTACAGCCATTTTTTATTAACCAGTCTAAGTCTTTCTGAAACTTCATTTAAGGTGTATAATTTCATTCAGATGTGTGGATGAGGTATGAGTGATGGAATCAGTCTCCAGGGCCAATCTGCCCTCATGATTGGGTGGAGTACAATAGCTAGTAGCATCTTGATGGCTGAAGAAAGCAGACACACTCTGAAAAAGCAAGAGGAATCCACCTTGAAAAGAAAAAAAGCACCATTACAAGATGAAAGTCACTTCTGTAATTGACTGGTGATCAATGGCCACACAGAACCCTGAGACAGTGTGACACATCAGGATCCACAGACTCACATTAAAACTACAACATATAAAAAGATGTGTGGGACTGGAGAACTTTGGATAATGTTCTGCTTAGCAACATTAAAAAGCATTAGAATGCACCTGACAGAGACCCTGCTTTTTGTCATGCCCACCTTCCCTGATTCGTTAGATACCAGGAGCTAGGAAGAACAGCTGTGCACTCAGGCTGTGATCACAAGGTACAATCAGTTGCAAAACATTTGCAGGGTGGGTGTGTATGTGTGAAGTATCAGTTATTAGTTCTTAATGCAATTGTACTTTCTCTTAATAAACATGGCATATTGCCTTGTCCTCTGAAAAAGGCCCCGTGTATTTCTGTCACCATAACAGCCGGGAGCTGAATCTAGACAAATTCAGACTGAGCATGTGTTATAAGTTTTTAACAGCAAGAGAAATTGACCATTGGATCAATTTCCCAAGGTTTCCAGTAGATTCTCCATCACTGGCTATGTGTAAATCAAGCTTTGATGTTTTTCTAAAAACTCTGCTCTAGGGCAGGGGTTCTCAACTCCCAAAGTACTGTGACACCGTTGGGAGTACCCCCAACTGAGCGTGACACAGGGGATGCTCCCCTTTTCTAAAGCCGCCACTGCCGGGGCTCCCCCCACTACCAAGACTTCCCCTTGGTGTCAGCCCTTTTGACTACAGCTTAATTTATATAAGCCCCTGCCGCTGAGGAAAGACTTAATCATGGCCAATTTTGGAGAAGGGAGGCTTCAGGAGCAGCCCCCACTGCTGCAAATGTTTTGGTGGCAGCTTCTAAAGGAGCGTCCCTTCTCCCACAGAAAGCTGCTGTCACTGGAGATTTCGGCAGCAGCTTTGTAAAGGGGCAGTAGCCTGCTGCCAAAGCTCTCCTCACTGCCAAGGCTTTCTTTCACTGGGAGGGTGGGTCTTTCGGCAGCAGGCTGCTTTCCAGTAACATGCTCAGCCCCTGTGCTGTGACACACTTTTGTGTCGTGACACAGTGGTTGAGAACTGCTGCTCTAGGGATTATTTGGGGGAAGTTTCCTGGCCTGTGTGGTGCAGGAGGTCAGATGAAATCACTATGTTCCCTTCTGGGCATGGAAGCTAGGAATGTAGCATTTTAAGGAACTAGATTAGATTCCTGGGTTTGTTCAGTTGTAAATCATTCAGTTGCATTTGGTTCTTTATGCTCTGTTTTTTTCCTGTGTCTTCTTGTCAGCTCATCATCTTTGCTCACGGTGGAGCTCCAGATCTTCTCCTTTCCTGTCTTTCTTGAAGATCAACACGTCTGTGAAATAAAGGGCAGCATTGCAAAAGGGTGTCAGTCCCACTTGTAAAAGTGTTTAGGCAGGAAGAAACCTTCCTGACATTCAATGAAACAAAGGCTCTGTCTACACTACTGATTTTTTGTGAAAAGAGTTTTAGCAGTAAAAGAAAAGCAGTAGAAGTATAGCGCTTGCGCGTATTCACACAGAACTCCTTTTATCACAAAGGAGCATCCACACTGGAGTCTGTATTATTACCTGTGAGAGCAATACATTGTGGGCAGCTATCCCACTGTTCCACCCATGATGTAATAACACTATGAATTGAGGGATGAGGAGAGGAGCATCTGGAATACTGTGTCCAGTTTTGGGCTTCCCACTGCAGAAAGGATGTGGACAAACTAGAAAGAGTCCAGTGCAGAGCAGTGGAAATGGTTAAGGGGCTCGGGCACATGACTTAC
This sequence comes from Pelusios castaneus, assembly GCA_007922175.1. Classification (NCBI taxonomy): domain Eukaryota; kingdom Metazoa; phylum Chordata; order Testudines; family Pelomedusidae; genus Pelusios; species Pelusios castaneus. The sequence goes on from ML686053.1 coordinate 50,524, forward strand.
GAGGAGAGACTGAAGGAACTAGGCTTATTTAGTCTACAGAAGAGAAGACTGAGGGGAGATTTAATAGCAACCTTCAACTACTTGAAGGGGTGCTCCAAAGAGGAGGGAGCTAGGCTGTTCTCGGTGATAACAGAGGACAGAACAAGGAGCGATGGTTTCAAATTACAGCTGGGGAGGTCGAGGTTGGATATTAGGAAAAACTTTCTCACTAGGAGGGTGGTGAAGCATTGGAATGGGTTACCTAGGGAGGTGGTGGAATCTCCGTCTTTGGTGATATTTAAAGTTCGGTTAGACAAAACCCTGGCTGGGGTGATTTAGTGGGAGTGGTCCTGCAGGGGTTTGGACTGGATGACCTCATGAGGTCCCTTCCAGCCCTATGATTCTATGATACCTGAATGAGAGCTTCCCTTCTGCTAGAGAAGTATGTTGCCATTGCTATGTGGAAGCTGGCAATTCCAGCCTGCTATTGGTCGGTCACACATCATTTTGGAATTGGCAAGTCCACCATTGGGGCTGTATTATCACAAGTGTGCAGGGCCATCAATCACATTCTACTGCAAAGGACTGTGATTCTGAGCAATGTGCATGACATAGTGGACGGATTTGCAGCCATGGGATTCCCAAACTGTGGCAGGGTAATAGATGGCACGCATATCCCAATTTTGGCTCTGGACCATCTCGCAACTAGGTACATAAATAGAAAGGGCTACTTCTCTTTGATATTACAGGTGCTCGTGGATCACTGGGGCTATTTCACAGATATCAGTGCTGGTTGGTCGGGAAAGTGTAGTGTAGACACAGAGTAAATTAAGTCGACTTAAGAAGCTTAAATCGACCTAATTTACAAGTGTAGATGCACCCCCAGTGTCCTGGCTCCAACCCACTTGACACCCCGCCTGCCAAATCCAGGATAGAAACCAGGAGTCCTGAGTTCAAAACTCCTTTCCCCAGTCTAACCCACTAGATCCCTCTCAGCTCCAACAGCAAGGGATAGAACCCAGGAGTCCTGGCTCTCAACTCCCCTAGCACTGTCACCCACTAGATCCTAGTCCTCTCCCAGAGTTGGGGCTAGAACCCAGGAGTCCTGGCTCTCAACCCCCTACCATTGTCACCCACTAGATCCTAGTCCTCTCCCAGAGTTAGGGGTAGAACCCATGAGTGCTACTTCCCAGTCTCTGCTGCTCTAACAATTAGACACCACTCTGTTTTCACAGCAGGCAGTAGAAACTAGGAGTCCTGAGGCCCAGCAACCCCATCTAACCAAACAGATGCCATTAAGGGTCCCTGATGTAGCATGTGTAGCTCACAGGTGAATGCTGCTTGGGACAGGAAGCTAATGTAGTGTGGTTTCCTCTGGAGGCATTGGGGGGACTCAGCTGAAGGAAAGGCAAAGTTGTGGCTGGGTGTGATAGCATCTTCAGAACCCCCAAGATTTTCTGTGATGTGAAGACTCCAGTTGAAGTACTGCTCATCTGGGCAGGTGGTGGGTCATCCTCGGTGGCTGAGACTGTGGAACTCCCTGCCACAGAAACCTCCCCACCCTCTTCCCCAAATCCCATGTGCACTGCTCCCACCTGTCTTTTCAGATATAAAAAGAGTGCAGCAAGAGTATTTAAACAAAACCCTACCAAAACAGCCCACACCACCGCACACATAATGCACACTGCCATTGAGAGGTGGGAAGACAGAATGAGCCACCCAGGACAGATGTTCATCATGTGGCCTCATGAATGACTGCAACAAATATCCATATACCATGGTGATGGGCACACATCATGAACCTGCCTAGAGTAAAATAGAGCGGACTGGCTATGTCTACACTTAGAAATTTAGGTCGACTTTACTAAGTCGACTTTACTAAGTCAACTTTAAATTGACCTTATTAAGTCGACTTAGAAAGTCTACACAGGACTCTAAAGACGAATTAAAGCTGACCTTACTAAGTCGACTTAGAGAGTCTACACTAGACTCTCTAAGTAGACTGGTTAAGTCCAGGGGGAGGTGAGGTTCCTTTGGAGCCTCAGCTTCCCAGGCTAGGGGGGCTTGTGCGGGGAAAGCCAGCCCCACACGGGGCTGGCTCTCCCTGAGACAGCAAGTCCCGGAGCTGTCCGCGGAAGCATGGAGCTCCCTTCTGGCCCAGATGGCTCAGCTACCTTCTGGCCAGGACTGCTTAGGTCCCGGGCAGAAGGGAGTCCCACGCACCCTTCTAGTGGAACCCGAGCAGTCCCAGGGAGAAGGGAGCTGGGACGAGCCAATAGTGGTTTGCTGGTCTTGGGGAGAACCAGACCCGTGTGGGACTGGCTCTCCCCAGGACAAGCTGCTAGCAGCTTCCAGGGGAGAAGGGAGCCCCCCAGGGCTCTCCAGCCAAGGTTCCAGAGTGGGATTCCCTCTGGCTGGAACCCTGGCTGGGGAGTCCTTCTCCCTAGGACCACCAACAAGCCATGGGTCTGGGGAGAAGGGAGCAGGGGCTCCCTTGTTCCCCTGCCCTAAGTCGACTTATGTCGTAAGTCGACTTAGGGTGTCCACACGGGCTTAAGTCAACTTAAAACTAGGTGTTATTAAGTTGACTTAAGGAACAGCTTAGGTCAGGGGTAGGCAACCCCTGGCACGCGTGCCAAATGGGGCACACAAGCCCTTTTGGAACAGCACTCAGCATCCCCTGTGGTGCCACAGAAATTGCCACTCCTGCAACCAAAAGACACTCCAAGTGGCTTCCTTCGGGGGTGACTGCAGTGTGGAGGTACCTGCCATGTCCCTGCCCCAGACACACCATGTAAAGAAGCCGCCCAGAGCAGCTCCTCTCTCTGGTGTGCTGCCGCCAAAAGGAGTGACTTCTTCCCATGATGTGCCTGGGGATGGGGTCCCCAAGAATGCTGCTGAGAGGAGCCACTCCAGGTGGCTTCTTTCCTTGAACGGGTTGTTGGCACCAGCTGAGGGTCGAGGAGGAGGGGCCGGCACAGGGGTCGGCAAAGGTTGACGGCCCCTGGCTTAGGCCCTAATCTGGCCCTGGAGCCCTGCACAGCTCTCCCTCACTGGACCTCTCAAGCCCCATAAAGTGCTGGCAATTTTACTCTTTGTCAGCAGATGACGCTCCTCTACAACAGAAACACATTGGACGTGCGCCCTCTGGTGGCAAAAAGTAAAAACTGCAGGCGCATTTACCGGCCCCTTGCATATTCCGTGGCTGTGAGCAGGTTTTTTTTCCAGGGGGGTTGGGGGGGTCCCAGTTGGTCGCCTTGTTTTGAGGCTGGGTGCCTAGCTGGGCAGAATTTTGTTGATACTTGGCCAGGGCCTTTTAAAATCTTCCACCCCGCATGAACCCAGGCAGTGGCCCAGGGCGGGAATGGCCTGGCCAGAGAACTGACTCCAGGGGCTGGATTGAGCCCCTGTGAGCCAGGTAAGTGGTGAGGCGGGGAGCCGGCTCCATGGGGCAGCAGGCTGGGAAAGGGGTTCAGCAACTGTCATGGGAAAGGTGGGCAGGGACCAGAAAAGAGCCCCATGCAGGGAAGAGAACGGGCAGAGGAGTCACACCGGGAAGGGGAGAGGGGAAGGGAGGGGCAGCACAGCAAAGGGGAAGGGGTCGGGGAGCCAGGTCAACAAAGGGGAACCCGCATGGCAGGGGAAAGGGTAGGTGTCAGAGGACCTGGGTTTGGGGAGGGGAAAGGGGAGCCCACATTGCCCCGAGCGCGGCAGGGGAATGGGTCAGGGACCCCAGGTGGTACTTGACAGCAACAGGTAAAGGATTGGAGAAGGAGGGTTTCTGGAATCTCAAATGGATAATAAAAGAACAAGCTTTATTGGTGTATTTCCCATTTACAAGACAGAGCGGACACCCAAACTGCTTAGTCCGGAAATTGGTTTCAGACAGGACACAGGAAACCACAAGTGATGGTTTCTGCAGTGGAGAGCTGGCAGCCTGAACTCACATTAAGCTACACAGAACCTAAGATTTAAAATAATCCATCTTCTTGAATCTTCTTAATGGCTCACAAACAAAATATAAACAGACAAAATCCAATACACAATACAATAATAGTAACAGCAATACCTAAGGCTATTTCAATGGTTATTCCCTGAGTTAAACAAAGGTAAGGTTAGACTCATTATACATTACAACTTATCTCTAAAAGGAAGTTAACTGATAGAGGAAACACGAGTTTCCATACATACCAGAACCATCAAGCAGGTGACCAGCAACAGCATGATGAGTTTTGGGATGAAGGGGGGTTAACTCGACACGAGCCGGCACTTTTCGGGAGGGCCTCCTACTGGCAGGTTGATCAGGCCTGGCAGTTGACACACGGGGACTCTCGTTCATTTTGCGTGGCAAAGGTCTTCAAAACAAACAAACAAAAGAATTGTAGAGCCTCAGATTCATCTGCACCCTTGCCCAGAATACAGTAGGCATTCATGAGGGTAACAATGGGCATTGTAGGCCCTAAGCTTTGTCCCATATGGGTGGAAAATTAGTGGATTTTGGTGGTGTTGGATTTTGCCAGCAGGTACCCCAAAGCCATGACTCTGTCTTAAGCAGAAGCCTCTGCAAGAGCCCCCTTCACTGTTTTTATGTGGGGTAAAGCAACTGAAGACCACCCAGTATCAACTGGAAGTGAATGAGTTAGCAGAGAGATTTAATAGGACACTAAAATCCATGCTAGGGAAGTATGCAAACAAGAGAGGGCAGACCTGGGATGAATGATTTCCATTCATGTTGTTTGCATGCAGAAAGATTCTTCAGGAGTCATTAGACCTCATCTGAGACTCCTTGGAAGGAGGAATGAAGATGAGGGAAGGGCTGATGACAGAATAGGGGTAGAAGTTGAGTAAGGAGTTGAAAAATATGATGGATGAGGGGCAGGCAAACTTAAAAGGCAGTCAGTCACAACACAAGGTGTGGTATGAAAAAAAGACTTGTAAACACTCTTTTGTAATGGAGGATTCAATCCTGGTGCTGACCCCTATGAGGAAATGTAAGATGCAAGACACATGGGATAGATCTTATGAGGTAACTGAGAGGACATCTGAGGACATATACTCTATTAAGAAACTTCTGGACCACATTGTTCCCTATTTGGTCTGTGTAAATAGGCTTAAGACTTTTCACAGCAGAAAGGCCATGGTAAACATGATTTGTTGTGCAGAAGGGGAAGCTGAGGCATGTGGCCTCATTGAGCTGTTGAAAGACTGCCTGAGTGACTTAAACTTACAGGATAATGATATATAGAGTCACTGGGTGCATCTACACTTGTAAATTAAGTTGACTTAAGCTTGCTTAAGTCGACTTAATTTACTTTGTGTCTACACTATCGTTTCCTTAAATTGACTTAAGCAAGTTGCTTAAGTCGACATAATGAAAATTAAGTCGACTTTATAAAACCTCAATTTAATTCAACTTTAGGGCTTAAGTCGACTTTTTCAAGTTGACTTAAGCCAGTGTAGACGTGGGGAAGCCCTAAGTCGACTTAGGGCTACCCCTGTCCTCCCTGCCAGGGGTGGGGCACAAGGGGAGTCTGGCATGCCCCCCCACAGGGCAGAGCCCTGCCCACCCAGCCCCTATGCCCTGCCAGGGTCCCTGTCCCTCTTTGCCCCATTGTACCTATGTACAATGGGGCAAAGGCTGAGCCTCCTGGCACTGGGCAAGGGGTGCCATCCCTGCCCCCGTGGACCTACCCTAGGTCCCCCTAGTTCCTAGACTTTGACCTAGGCGTCCAGTGTGGCTGCTCTAGGTTGACTTTGTAAGTTCCCCCCAAAGTCTACTTAAAATTTAAGTGTAGACTCACTAAGTCGACTTAACTAAGTCAACTTTAAATTGAGTTAGTTAAGTCAACTTAGCTAAAGTTGACCTAAATTTTCAAGTGTATACATAGCCACTATGTCTACACTGGCAAGTTAGTTCGAATTAAGGAGGCTTAATTTGAACTAACTAAAGCCATGGCTACACTAGGCTTTAGTTAGTTTGAATTAAGGGCTTCCTTAATTCAAACTAATAAGTTCAAATAGGGCTTTAGAAGTAAGGCTTTAATTCGAACTAACTAGTTCGAATTAGCCAATGTGGCCATATTAATTCGAACTAATTTCTTAGTTCGAACTAACCGGCCATTGAAATGAATGGGGATCACTAATTCAAACTAAGCAAGTGCCATTCGAATTAAATTAATTCGAACTAACTAAAATTAGTTCAAATTAGTTAGTTTGAACTAACTAATTCGAACTAATTTTACCAAGTGTAGGCATAGCCATAGACTCTAAGGTCAGAAGGGACCTATATGATCATCTAGTCTGACCTCTTTCACAATGCAGGCCACAAAAACTTCATCCACCCACTTCTTTAATGAATCTCTAACCTATGACTGAGTTATTAAAGTCTTCAAATTATGATTAAAAGACTTAAAATACAGAGAATCAACCAGCAAGTGAGCCATGCCCAATGCTACATAGGAAGGCACAAAAAATTCCCAGCGCCCAAGCCAATCTGCCCTCGGGGAAAATTCCTTCCCGACCCCAAATATGGCAATCAGTTAAACCCTGAGCATGTGAGCAAGTCTCACCAGCTAGTCAAGAAAAAAAATTATCTGTAATAACTCAGAACCCACACCATCTAATGCCCCTTCCGAGGTCACTGACATATCTATCACCAGTAGTAAAAACTGGACAATTGCCAAACTATGCCATCCCATCATATCATCCCCTCCGTAAATTTATCAAACTCAGTTTTGAAGACAACTATGTTTTTTGCCCCCACCACTCCCCTTGGAAGGCTCTTCCTGAACTTTACTCTCCTGATGGTTAGAAACCTGCATCTAATTTCAAGCCTACATTTCCTGATGGACAGTTTGTATCCATTTGTTCGTGTGTGCACATTTGTGCTGTACTCAAATAATTTCTCTCCCTCCCTTGTATTTATCGCTCTGATATATTTATAGATAGCAATCATATCTCCCCTTAACCTTTTTTGGTTAGGCTAAACAAGCCAAGCTCTTTAAGTTGCCTCTCATAGGGCAGGTTTTCCATTCCACGAATCATCCTTGTAGCCCCTCTTTGCACATGTTCCAGTTTAATTTCATCTTTCTTAAACATGGAGGACCAGAACTGTACGCAATATTCCAAATGAGGTCTCACCAGCGCCTTGTATAACGGTACTAACACCTCCCTATCTCTACTGGAAATACCCTTCTGATGCACCCCAGGACTGCATTAGCTTTTTTCATGGCCGCATCATATTGGTGACTTATAGTCATCCTGTGATCAACCTGTACACCCAGGTCCTTCTCCTCCTTCAGCACTTCCAACTGATGTGTCCCCAACTTATAAGAAAAATTCTTGTTATATGTCCCTAAATGCATGACCTTGCATTTCCCATTATTAAATTTCATCCTATTCCTAATACTCCAGTTTACAAGGCCATCCAGATCTTTCTGTATGATATCCTGATCCTCCTCTGTATTGCTAATACCTCCCAACTTGGTGTCATCTGCAAACTTAATTAGCACATTCCCACTTTTGGTGGCAAGGTCAGTAATAAAAACGTCAAATAAGATTGGTCCCAAGACTGATCCTTAAGGAACTCCGCTAGTAACCTCTTTCCAGCTAGACAATTCACCTTTCAGTATGACCCACTGTAGTCTCCCCTTTAACCAGTTCCTTACCCACCTTTCTATTTTCATATTAATCCCTACCTTTTCTAATTTAACTAATAATTACCTATGTGAAACTGTATCAAATGCCTCGCTGAAATCTAAATAATTTCGGTCCACCGCATTCCCTTTATCCAGAAAATATGTTATCTTCTCAAAAAAGGAGATCAGGTTGGTCTGGTATGATCTACCTTTTGTAAAGCCATGTTGTATTTTAGCCACTTACAATTAACCTCCATATCCTTAAGTTCTTTCTCTTTCAAAATTTTCACCAAGACCTTGCATACTTCCGAGGTCAAACTAACAGGCCTGTAGTTACCTGGATCACTTTTACGCCTTTTCTTGAAAATAGGAACTACATTAGCAATTCTCCAGTCATACCGTACAACCCCTGTGTTCACAGGTACATTAAAAATCCTTGCTAACTGGCTGGCAATTTCATGTGCCAGTTCCTTTAATACTCTTGGATGGAGATTATCTGGACCTTCCGATTTAGTTCCATTATGCAGCTCAAGCTTGCCTTCTACCACGTATATGGTTATTTCCACCTCCACGTCCTCATTCCCATTATTTATCCTACCTCTATCCCAAAGCTCACCATCAACCTCATTTTAAAGACAGAGGCAAAGTACTTATTTAGATGTTCAGCTATGCCTAAATTAGCCTTGATCTCCACTCCATCCTCAGTGTTTGGTGGTTCCACTTCTTTCTTCTTTGTTTTCTTCCAATTTATATAGGTAAGGAACCTTTTACTATTGGTTTTAATTCCCTTAGCGAGGTCTAACTCTGCTTGGCTTTTGGCCTTCTTCACTTGATCTCTACATGTTCTGACCACCAAGAGGTAGCCCTCCTTTCCTATCTTTCCCATCTTTCACTCGTTGTAGGCCTTGTGCTTCCTCTTCATCTCCTGTCCGAGATGTTTACTCATCCAGCTTGGTTAACAACTCTTGCCTATGAATTTTTTCCCCTTCCTTTGAATGCAGGCTTCAGTTAGTTCCTGCAACTTTGACTTGAAGCAATTCCAAGCCTTCTCGATGTTCACATCCATTAGTTCTTTTGTCCAGTCCACTTCCCTAGCTAATTACCTTAATTCTTTAAACTTAGCCTGTTTGAAGTTAAAGATTCTGGTCACAGATTTATTTTTGTTTATTCTTCCATTCAGTTTGAAATGGATTAGCTCGTGGTGACTTGAACCTAGGTTGTCTCCTATAACCAGTTCCTCTATGAGGTCCTCACTACTGACCAAGACCAAATCTAAGGTACCATCTCCTCTTGTTGGTTCAGAAACTGTTTGGTGGAGGAATTCGTCCGCTATCACACCCAAGAAAATCTGGGCCCTTTTATTGCTACTGGCACATGTCCTCCAGTCTATATCTGGGAAGTTAAAGTCTCCCATAATCACACAGTTTCCGGTAATGTTTACTTACTTTAAGACCTTAAAGAAGTCTCCATCCATGTCCAAATCAGATCCAGGTTGTCTGTAACACACCTTAAGCACTATCCCAGGACAAACTCTTGTAGCTTTCTTCCCCATTGTAATTTTAAGTCAGATAAATTCTGTCTTACTAATTCCAGCCCACTTTGAATTTCTTTACATTCTATTGCATCATTGATATATAATGCCACTCCCCCACCTTTGCCATTACATCTGTCTTTCCTAAAGAGCACATAGCCTTCAATACCCGTACACCAGTCATGACTACTATTCCACCATGTTTCTGTTGTCCCTATAATATCTGGGTTCACTTCCTCTACCAGTAGTTCCAGTTCCTCCATTTTGTTACCTAGGCTTCTTGCATTAGTATACAAACATTTTAGTTTTTGCTGTTTTGCTTCACTCACATTCCTTACCCAATGTGGCAGTGTTGTACTACTGCCAACATCACCCATAGGACCAGTATTTGCACTTTCCTTCTTTCTAACGTCCATGCTGCTCCCTGCTTCTATGTCCTTTCCTATTTCATTTTCCTTCCTCTCAATGGCTGCATCTACACTTGTAAATTAAGTCAACTTAAGCTTGCTTAAGTCAACTTAATTTACCCTGCGTCTACACTACAGTTTCTTTAACTCGACTTAAGCAACTTGCTTAAGTTGACATAAGGAAAATAAAGTTGACAATGAAAATTAAGTTGACTTTATTACACCTAGTTTTAATTTGACTTAGGGCTTAAGTCGACTCCCTAGAGTCAACTTAAGCCAGTGTAGATGTGGGGTAGCCCTAAGTCAACTTAGGGTTACCCCAGGACTACACCAATGCCCCCCCTGCTGGGGCGGAGCACAGGGGAAGCCTGGCATGCCTGCCCACCCAGCCCCTATGCCCTACAAGGGTCCCTGTCCCCCTTTGCCCCATTGTACCTATGTACAATGGGGCAAAGGCTGAGCCCCCTGGCACTGGGCAAGGGGTGCCCCCTGTCCCCGTGAACCTGCCCTAGGTCTTCCTAGCCCTAGAAGTCGACCTAGGCGTCCAGTGTGGATGCTCTAGGTCGACTTTGTAAGTTCCCCCCAAAGTCAACTTAAAATTTAAGTGTAGACTCACTAAGTCACTAAGTCATCATCCAGGATGATGACACAGCTAAACTTGTGGCTGACCTCTGTGACTTTGTACTCACCCACAACCATTTCAGATTTGAAGATGATCTATACCTTCAAGTCAGTGGCACTGCCATGTGTACCCGCATGGCCCCACAATTTGCCAACATCTTTATGGCCGATTTAGAACAACGTTTCCTCACGTCTCATCCCAAAGCACCCCTACTTTACCTACGCTATATTGATGACATCTTCATCATCTGGACCCATGGTAAAGATGCCCTTGAAGATTTCCATAGAGATTTCAACAATTTCCACAACACAATCAAACTTAGCCTGGAACACTCCACACAAGAGATCCACTTTCTGAACACTACAGTGCAAATTAGCGATGGACACATAAAGACCTCCCTATACCGCAAACCTACTGATCGGTATAGTTACCTACATCCCTCGAGCTTCCATCCTCGACACACCACACGATCCATTGTGTACAGTCAAGCCCTAAGATATAACCGCATTTGCTCTGACCCTTTAGACAGAGACAGACACCTTCAGGATCTCTACCAGGCATTCTTAAAACTACAGTACAAACCCACAGAAGTGAAGAAACAAATTGACAGAGCCAGACGGGTACCCAGAAGTCAACTACTGCAGGAGAAGCCCATGAAAAATAACAACAGAACGCCACTGGTCGTCACCTACAACCCCCAAGCCAGACCTCTTCAACACATCATCAAAAATCTACAGCCTATTTTACAAGATGATCCCTCACTCTCTCAAGCCTTGGGAGACAGACCTCTCCTTGCTTTCAGACAGCCCCCCTAATCTTAAAAGGATACTTACCAGCAACTACAGATCACAGAGCAGAAACACTAAAGCAGGAACACAGCCCTGCAGCAGACCATGCTGCCAACTTTGCCCTCATATCTACACTGATGACACCATCACAGGGCCTAATCATGCCACCTACTCCATCAAGGGTTCGTTCACCTGCTCATCCACCAATGTGATTTATGCCATCATGTGCCGGAAATGCCCCTCTGCCTTATATATTGGACAGACAGGACAGTCTCTATGCCAAAGAATCAATGGACACAAATCTGACATCAGAAATTGCAACACTGCAAAACCTGTAGGGGAACACTTTAATCTCCCTGCTCACTCCCTCAACGACTTGTTAATAGCTGTGTTGAAACAGATGAATAACAAATCACAGCTTCAAAGAGAGTCTGCAGAACTCAAACTTATATGCAAATTTGACTCAGTTGTCTTGGGGTTAAACAGGGACTATGGATTTTTCTCGCATTACATCAAGTGAATTGACCTCCCCCTCCTCTATGTGCTGTTCCCCAGTGTTTTGAATCCTAACACCTATTTTGATTTGCTGTTACAGCCTGACCTGATGCTATGTCATACACTCCCCTGCATTTAATTTCCTCCCACTCTGTAACTTTCCTATCTTCAAAGCGTCTGACGAAGTGGGATTTTCTCCCACGAAAGCTCATGCGATTAATAAATCTCTTAGTCTTTAAAAGTGCCACAAGACTCTGTTGTCTTTCTACAATAGACTAACACGGCTACCCCTTTGTAAGTCGACTTAGTTAAAGTCGACCTAAATTTTCAAGTGTAGACATAGCCAATGATAATAACAGACATGGAGATTGTCAGGGCATCTCCCAACCATCTTCCCGGACTCCCTAGTTTAAAGCCTTAACATATGCAGTGATTTGACCCCAATATTCTATTGAGTAGGAGCGGGTGAGCCCAAGCTTGCCTAGAAAGAATCCCCTGAGAATTCTCTTCTGGGGACTGGAAAGCAAGATCCCTGAACTCAGGCCCTTCCCGCTCCAAGGTGTCTCCCAGTTTGTAGAATATTGTTGGAAAAACTCCCCCTATCAGGCTGAGCTAACCCACAGCTCCCTCACTGGGATAGTCACAGCATGACAAGCTTTGCTCAGGCTACTAGGCTAAGGTCGTGGTCTGGTGTGAGTGTGCCATGGTGCTGAGGTGGGAGACTGGAGACTGAAATTTGAACAGTTGGTGTAGTCTGTAGCCTGAGACCTGCATCCTTTGGTACTGAGGGGAAATCCTGTCACCAGAAGTAACCTGATACCTGCATGAAGACCAGCAATGACCACCTCCTCTGCAATGACTGAGGAGTCCAGAGTCATCTCTGAACCTGTGGATCATTCCTCGAGCACGTGAGTGCACCCTCTGTTATGTAATTTAATTAATTAATTAATTAATTAATTAATTAAGTTAGTTAGTTAGTTAGTTAGTTAGTTAGTTAGTTAAATTGCTTGGTGAATCCCCACTCCCTTAACACTGTCCCCAAACCAGGGAGTGAGTATTTGGGGAATTTTGATAATCTGCTGTTTATTAAGTCTGTGGAAGAACTGACCACTCAACCCTAATTGTGAGCCTTTGGGCTGTGCAGAACCCATGAAGCCACACTGGCAAACCACTATCAGGAAAATATTGTCGTCACAGATCATCATGGCCCCATCAAAGTGTGGACACCAAGGGAACACTAATTTTACAATTGCTACCTCAGGTCATGCGACTGGTGATCCTAAGAATAAAGTTTTACCCTGTTATGTTATATTAATCTGCTGTTTAATATCATAGCTGTGTGGAATAGATATTGTATATGTTTGTATTATTCCTTGGGATTTTTCAACTATTTGGCAAATAAGTAGGATTTATCATGTGGTTATTATTTCTTCCCATGCTGCTCTGGTGACTTTTCTAGGAAGGAGTGAGGGATGTGGAGGAACTGACAATTAAATTAATAGGGAAAAAATAAAGCAGAGAAGCCCTGCAGAGTGGATGGTGGGATCCATAAGAATCATGGCCTCTCAATCAAAGCCTATACGCAGATTGCATTAAAGAAGGTAACAGGACATAATTACCTAAAAGAATAAATCATATTCTAAACTAAACTCAACATTTCAGCATCTTTTCAGTCCTTGATGTTGGCTTAGCACACAGGCTGGGTGCAATCTTTCAGCTATGCTCCCTTCTCCATCAACATTTTCTCAGTGTCCTTCTTGTTACTTAGGAGGTGAATACCAAGCGAATGCAACTGAGACATAGATGCCTCTGTCTTTTAAGAAGTTTCCTTGACCCCACATGGTGATCTGCCATGTCTGACAATGAGCATGATTTCTTTCCTTTCAGCCAAAGTATTCAGAGGTTGTCAGGCCAGTCCACTGTTTCTGAATGCATGCCTTTGCAAAGTTAACACCTCACTTTGCTTCTTGGTTATCTTGATCTATACCAACCATGTGAGACCTACCTTTGGTGATATTACATAGATTAGTATTTTGCATCACCCAAAACACAGTTATATCATAAGGATGAATATGAATGATACCCATATCACACTATATAGGTGTACATGGGGTACAGTGTGTCACACCTCCCTTCTACAGGAGGGTTGGCCACTGACTAATCTGGAGGCACTAAATTGGAGTCCTCCTTTCAGGAGAGGGCATTTTTTTCACCTTATCCTTGACAAATCCATGATTTCCATGTCAAATCCCTGAAGTATGATGCTCCAGCACAGGAGTTTGGAGTTGGGGAATTTAGCTAGATTAATGAGGTCTTGTCAGTCAAGATCCTGAATCATCTGTTGAGCAGATAGGACACTGGTTGTTTAACAGCCTCTGCTATGGCCTGACATTCCTTTTCTATGAACAAACAGTTCTGCTTGTTTACAGTCAGTTTCTTGCTTAGGAAAGCAACTGGATGTTTCTTGCCCTTGTCCCCTGGCTGCACCAATACAACGCCCAATCCAATATCAGAGGTGTCCATGAACAGTTCAAATATCTTGTCAAAGTCAGGGCCAGCTAGGATAGGCCCCTCCAATAGATTTCATTTACATTATCAAATGCCCCTGGCATGTCTTGGTCCAGTCAAACTCGTTTCACTTAATCTTTTACACAAATCCGTGACCGGGGACACAATATCACTGAACCCACACGAAGACATTCTGTAGTAATTGGTTAGACATATGAAAGACTGAACCTGTTTCTTACTTTGGACTGCAGGCTGTTTCACAATAGCATCTACCTTTGAAAAGTTGGGTGAGATTTGCCCTCCACCCTCAATCAGTATCCCAAGTATTCCACACTGACTGGTACTCTGGCTGCTCCAATGTTACAGTTAAGAGTTTTTATGGCCAGGCCTGCCTTCTGCAACTATGACAGCATGAATCCCAAGAGTTTCTTGTGGGCAGCCCAAATACTGTCAAATGCCGTATGTCATGCACGTATACCTTTGCAAAGAGTTGCAAACCACTAATTCCTGATTGACTGATCTGTGAAAACCAGAACCTGCTTAAATTAAACCAAAGGGCATCACTGGAACTCATGAAGTCCTGACTAGATAATGAAAGTGGTTCTCTTTTGGGGATATGCATCAAGGGCTATGTCTACACTGGGGAATTTAGGTCGACTTAAAAAAGTCGACTTTAATAAGTTGACTTTTAGTCGACCTTATTAAGTTGACTTAGAGAGTCCACACTGGACTCCTAAGTCAACTTAAAGGGGACCCTACTAACTTGACTTAGAGAGTCTACACTGGACTCTCTAAGTTGACTTGTTCTGTCCTGGGAAAGCCAGCCCCACACGGGGCTGGCTTTCCCCGGGGCAGCAAGCTCCTGAGCGGTCCGGGGAAGAAGGGAGCGAGGAGCTCCCTTCTGCCCCAGACCACTCGGCTCCCTTCTGCTCAGGACTTCTCAGATCCCGGGCAGAAGGGAACCCCCCTAGCCTGGACCACTCGGGTCCTGGGGAGAACTTCTCCAGGACCCGAGTGGTCCGGGCCAGGAGGAAGAGCCGGAGACCTGTGCTCCAGCTGCTGGCTGCTGAGCAGCTGGAGCACGGGCTGGGACCCTGAGCAGTCCTGGCAAGAAGGGAGCCCTGTGGTTCCTTCTTCCTGGGACCCGTGCTCCAGCTGCTCGGCAGCTGGAGCGCAGGTCTCGGGAGAAGGGAGCCCCATGTTCCCTCCTAGCCGGGACCCTGCAGTCCTGAGCAGGAGGGAGAGCAGGAGACCCGCGCTCCCTCCTGGCCACAGCTGCTTGGTCTGGCTAGGGGGGGCTCCCTTGTCCAGGACTGCTCGGTCCCAGCTAGGATGGAGCCCCATGCTCCCTCCTAGCTGGAGCTGCGCTCCAGCTTCTGGGAAGTCTTCGGGCTTTTCAGAAGCTGGAGCGCAGCAGTGCCGGCAATGGCCGGTGCTTCAGCTCTTTAGAAAACCTTGGGGTTTTCACTGATCAGCTGGGTCTCGGCTAGGAGGAAGCGTGGGAAGCGTGGGGCTTCCTTCTCCCCAGGGTCCACGCTCCAGCTGCTGAGCAGCTGGAGCACAGACCCTGGGGACAAAGAAGCGAGCCCCGTGGTCCCTTCTTGCCGGGACCTGAGTGGTCCCAGTGAGAAGGGACCCATGCCCTAAGTTGACTAAGTCGACTTAGGGCTACCCCACGTCTACACTGGCTTAAGTTGACTTAAATAGTTGACTCAAGCTTCAAAGTCGACTTTATACAAAGTGTTATAAAGTCGACTTTGAATTTGCTTAAGTCAACTTAAGGAAACTAGTGTAGACGTGGGGTAAATTAAGTCGACTTAAGCAAGCTTAAGTCGACTTAATTTTCAAGTGTAGACGCACCCAAGGGGATTTTCCACCATCACCGAGTCAAGTCAAAAGAGCTGAGGTATTTGGTCCTGCTTAAAGTATCCAGCATGTCATCGATAGTGGGCATGGAGTATTGATCAGGCACTGTAATAGCACTGAGCTTCCTGTAAGCAACACAAAACCTCACAGTGTTGTCCTTTATCGCAACCAGGACCACAGGCAATGCCAAGGAGCTGTCAGACTCTTAGAACACTCCCAAGTCAAATATATTTTACACCTCTGCTTTAATTTGCTCATTGCTTTGCCAGTGGCCTGGTTGCATCTGCTGGGAGAGGATGGTGGTCCATTGGTTACAATCTTATAGCTCAGTAGGGTTGTTTTCCCTGGTTCATTGGAAAACACATCTTTGTGTTCCTGCAGTACTGAAACCACTTCCTTTCTTTTCTTTTGGGGATAAAATCATGCAGATGTCAATATCCTATAGGATTGAGTGACTCTGGCATTCTGCCAACTGGTCAATGAAGCTAGATTCCTTAGCTTCCTCTTCTTTTTAGCATATCATATTTACCATGGCCTCCCTGCTGTGATGAGCCTTAAGCCTATTTACACAGGCCAAATGGAGAACAGCATGGTCCTGAAGTTTTGTAATGGAGTATGTACTCAGCAATAACCTCTGTCACTAAGGCCCATACCTTATGTTTTGATTCTTACCATTCCTCCTGGGTTCAGCACCAGGACCAGATCCCCTTGCGAAAGAGTGTTTACAAGAATTTTATCATGCCATGCCTTTTGCTTTGCTTGACTGCCTTTGAGATTTTCCTGAAACACATCCATTATATCCTATAACTCCTTCCTGAGTTTCTGTATATATTCAGTCACCAGCCCTTATGTTTTCTCTATGCCTCCCTTCCAGAAATCTTCCAGAGATTTAGGGTCCCTGAGCTGCATCCTATACTGAAGATCAAATGGGGAAAATTCTGGTGAGTCCTGAGGCACCTCTCTGTATACACGCAACATAAATGGCAATAATTAATCTCACTTAATCCCCCTCCTTCCTTGCATACATCCCTGTCATGGATTTTAGGGTCCCATTACATCTGTCCACAAATCAATTGGCTTCTGCTGATATGGGGCAGTCTTCAATTGTTTCACCCTCATAATTTCCACAGCTTGGTGAACAGCCACGACATAAAGTTTGATCCACAATGAGACATGAAATCTTTGCAGAATCTCACCCTACTAAAAATACTGAAGAAGGCTCTCGCTACTGTTTCTGCTTCAATATGAGACAGAGTCAATGCTTTGGGTACCTGCTGGCAAAATCCATCACCACCAAAATGTACTAATTCCTTCTGCGTGTGGAATGAGGTAGGCATACGGCCTACAACAATGCCCATTGTTACCCTTGTGAATGCCTCCTGTATTCTAGGCAAGGAGCGCAGGGAACTCTCCGACTCCCTAGGTGTCTTTTCCTTTTTTGGAATATCTCACATGATCTACAATAGCTCCTCTCATCATTTTGTGTATCTTGCTGGTAGAAGGTTTTCTTTTAACCTGGAATAGGATCTTTGGGTACCAAGCGTCCAGCAAAAGGGCAATCATGTGCCAATAGAATGACTTCACCATGGTGCCGGTGGACACAACTAATAGCTTATAGGCTTTCCTGGGGCTTCTGTTGTTTTCCACAGGGGCTTCCATCCTCTTCAAAGAACCCTCCCAATCTCTCTCTCCAGGGTTTCCTCTGAGGCACATTTCCTAACTCTCTCCAAGGTGGCATCTGCTTTTTCTTATCTGCAAAGTGCTGTCAGCTCATATCTGGGGTTGCTCTGTCAGTGGAAGGACGTGCTTCCCTCCCCTCCTTTGGGCAGGAGCCAGTCTCTGCCCTTCCTCCACTAGGAGACACATCATCAGTTTCAACTCTACTTCCCCTGACAGCCTTTGCCACCTGTGGGAAGTCATTTTCAATCAACATTTCAGTGGGGATCTTCTCCAGTACCTCCACTCTTAAATTGCCTTCTGTGCTGTCGTGCTGTATCCGCACCGTAGCTGTGGGAACATGAATCATACCCCCTCCAACTACTTGGATCTGCACTCCCTGCTCAGGTTGCATATCATTCTCTAGGACACAGCCTGGTCTGACATGGGACAATTGTGTCCCCTAGTCCCATCACTCTACAGCCTCCTTGCCAATTATCTTTATTTCTTTGACAAACTCCTTGTTCCCCCTTCATTGCCAACCCCCACAAAACCATGGTGGGTCCTTCTGGAACTTCAGGTGTTAGCGTCACTGCATTCATTTGGACGGGGAGCGAATTACCCCTTTCAGCCCCAGGCACTGATTTTTCAAGTGCTCAGTGAAGTTGCAATTATAACATTTCCTTGAACCCTCCTTCTTCACGGGCTAGTTGTATTTTTTTTTCTGGGGGATGACAGGGCTCTTTGGGATGATCATCTGCCTTCTGATCCATCGTCCTTCCTCTGAGGCTTATGACTATATCGCAAAGTGGAAGGGTGTCTCACCCACCACTCCCACACCACAACCCAGATAACCTGGGCTTGAGTAAAGTGGGCCAGAAGAGCTCAAATGTCTTCCAAAGGTTTGGTGTGATCTGAAACCTTTGCAAGACAGTTCTCTTCAATTCATTATCCCTTAAAACTTCTTCAATTGATCTCTCATTAAACAGCAAGTTTTGCCTGACATCTGCGAGAGTGGGAACTTTCTGCTCCTCAGTCATCTTTGCACTGAACCAAGTTTTTCAGAAGCAGTGGAGTACTCCTCAGTGCAGTCTGTCTCTTTATAAGCAGGACACAGCTTATCGAAGCTGGGGCTCCTGAGGTGTAGAAGGAGGTGCTGGAGATGCAGGAATACCTGGGGTGTTTCCATGTTTCTCCAGAATCTCCAGCTGCTGTTCTCACTTCCATTTCCTTGTCCACTGAGGCTTGCTTTGCAACATCTTTGGCTGCAGTAAATGTCCATTCCTACTCTTTTATCTCTAAGGAACATCTGTGTAAACCTTCCTCAGTTTCCCAGTTGTTCCTAAAGAAGGAGTGTTTCTGGCCAGCCGCTCATGATCTCAACCCCAATTAACACCCTCAGCCCCAGATTCAGTCCTGGGAACAGCTGTGTTACAGGGTTCTCAGGTGCAGGATCTAGTGGTTAGAGCAGGATGGAGTGGGAGTCAGGGCTCCGAGGTTCTGTCCCTGGCTCTGGGGGAGGACTGGAGTCTCCTGATTAGTTCAAGGGATCTGGGAACAGGAGAACATGGGGTGTCTCCCTAACTTTGGAGGGGTTGTGGGGGTGGGGAGGAAGGTTCTGGTTCCTGGGTTCTTTTCCCATCCTATCTCTTCTGAACAGAAAAGAGGCTGGTATTTCACCCCACCACATGCTTTATTCACACAGTGCACAAAAGGAAACCATATGCCTCTTCCACCAGAAGAATAGTGCTAGAGCTTTATCCCCTCAAGGGGGAAGGGTGCCTAAACAAATACCCGGTTCTTTTAAACGCGGATGTTGGGAAGCTCCCAATGCCCCTAGGCAAAAGAACACCACTAACAATGATTTTTGTCTATTTACTATGGATGTGACATTTATTAAGGCACTATGATTACAATCACACAGGTTAAGGCAGTGATTAGTAGTACAATAAACATCCAATATCCACAAACTCTCTAAACTGCAATGCTGCTTATTGCATGAATGCAGGTTCAGGGTTTTGCATCAGTATGGCTCTAAACACATGGCATAGAGAGTATAACAGAGCCCAAAATACACATAATCCAATGCAATCAAGAACACAAGCCCATATGTAAAACACAATCACACAGGACTCTTTGTGCTGTTGTATAGGGGTCCCATTCACACCTGCTGGGTCACGGGGTTCACCTGCATACTGGGGTACACAGGATTTAGTCCCAGACCTGGTGAGCAGTTATCCCCCATTCACACTTTCCTCCCCCCTGCAGCAGAGTTAGAGCAGCATGGACACGAAGCACAGAGGGTGTTCCTTTATGCACTCACACAAGAAGGGGATCCAGTTAGACATGAGGTTCACTTGTCCACCCTTGCTTTCAAAGCCTTTTGGAGGGCTTTGGTGCAGCTGTGGGCAAGATATAGTCTCAGTCTTGGTAACTGGCTTATAATTTCATCATACACACTCTCTAACACAACACAACATTATAACTGATAGAATAAAAGCATCTATAACCACACACACACAGAGAAGCAGAAATGATAGCACAATTATATACCCAAAGCAAAATGCTATACCTTCCCCAGTTCCTACATCAACCCCAAACCCAAGGCTGATGTAGTTTTTGTTCCTTTACTTAAGAGTCTCAGCATAAAGCTGGGAAAACCTTAAAATTGTGTGTTTTAAGAGCCAGGCGCTACTCTGGATTCCTGTCATTTTAATTTACCTTTCCTTCCCATCAGCTGGCCAGGCCTTCGAGGTTCCTTTTCACCCAGCCTGTTCACGTCCTGCTGGGCCCGGTGGGGAGTACTTGTGGGGGTGATCAGTCCCCAGAGTCTTCTGTCTCAGTTAACTGAGACAGAATAGCTCCGAATTCCCTCCATAACGAGCCTCCTTTTTATGGCCCAAAAGATTGCAGTGATGTGGTGTTTTTTTCACTTTTGGGGTCCAACTGTTTTTTTCTGATCATTTGGAGATGGTCAGAGGGCCTCTCTGACTCCCCTTCTCTCTCTGCGGTTATCTAGCCAGAGGGCTGGGGGTCTGTCATCCTCCCCCTCCTCTCTGTGTGGTTATCTAGCCAGAGGGCTGGGGGTCTGTCATCCTCCCCTTCCTCTCTGTAGCTAGTTTACCACGCCTCTGTACTGGTCAGTTGGCCTTATCTAATGTAACAGCTTTTTGGCCTTTCCCATCTTTATGCTTTTGACTCTTTTGTTTCTCTCGCTCTCAAACTGCTGATTCTGTGGCAAAGGCTTTTGGACACCTTTAGCCTTAATGTTATACATTACACCTGAACATTACCTCACAAATAGCAGCAGCTGGGGTCAGAAGATGGGGAGGACTCCAAACAGTGATTCAGTCTCAGGTCTCTACTAGCCCATGTCAGCACAAATTGTGTGTACTTTCTTTCCCACCCTGTCTTCACACAAGCACCTGGGGAGCCATATCTAGCTGTAGCTTTCATTGGGGTGATGTCACCTGGACAGGGTCAAAGAAAGAGAGATGTGATTGGAGGCTTCCCGCCTCCTCCACCCCACAATGTTTCCTGCATGCTCCCCTCCAAGCAGCTCTACGCCACATTCTGGAGGGGAGTGGGTCTACTGGTCAGCACAAGGAGGCTGGGAGTTCAGGAATCTATACCCTGCCCTGCCCTGGTGGAAGTATCCATTGTTAATTTCCCAGAGATATCAAAAAAATATCCTCAGTGCCACTGATGGGTAAGGACTCCGTGTTCTCACAGAGATCTACCCACGTTATGCAGCATGAGAGGCAATGTCAACTGTTGGGGACAAGGCTCATGGCTGGCTCTGAGAAGAACCAGACACACAGTCAGTTTGGTGTGGCCTAGATCTTGGAAGAACATGGGGTTTTGAGGCCAAACAGCAGATGCTAGGAGCTAGGATTCCATGCAGCTGTGTGGCAGGAGCTGGGGTCTAGGTTTGCAGGAGACACACACTTGGGATTGCCCCAGCATTGCATCCATCAGAGTCACAGCAGGCAATGTTCATCAACATGGTGATAATGATCAGGAAGGTCGGTATGAAGGGGCCAGGCTCTAAACTTTTGGGCATCAATCCTAACTTAATCATGTAGGGGAACGATTTTGCCCACGTGGGAGGGAAACAGAATCACCTTTTAGCTCCCCAGTGCTCCCCACAAGTACACTATCCATCCCTCGGTATCCACCCCCCACATAATCTTGTTCCCCACCACATGAAAGAATCCTATCTTTTAGCCAATCCAGTCACCCCTTCTACCCATTCCTATTCCCCATCTAATCCTACCAGTAATCCCCCGCTTCTCTAAAGAATCGCAAATTGAAGAATGGTAATCACCGCTGGGTGTGAGGGAGGGCAGCCGTGTGTGCGAGCTATCTAATCCACAGACTTATGCACATGGATTCAGCTGCTGCGTGCGCATAGCTGTGTCAGTTATATACGCGCGCAGGAGCTGCGTCCACGTCCCGCCGTGCATATATACAACTGTGGTTTAGTTATATAGATGGACTGGATCCCCACGTGGGCAGCGGCTGAAGAATCAGCCCCTCCATTCCAGCTGCAGGGTCCGTCCCTGGTACAGAGGACCCAGCTGGATGGGGGAGGCGGGCGGGAGGAAGGCAGGTCCTAGGCGGTGGCTGGAGCCATAAGAGCAATCAAGCTGCCTTCTCTTGGCTTGACAGCGCTGTCGGGGATTCCCTGTCCTGGCTCCAGGTCAGACCATGTGGGAGCTGCTCTGTGCAGCCACCGCGGAGAGCTGGTGAGTAGCACGTTTTCACCGGGCCCCTGGGAACTCCCTGTCCCAATGGACCCCTTGTGGGGGGGCTTTCTGCACTCCCGGCATTGCAGACTCCAGGCTGCCCCCCGGGAGGCGAGAGCAATGAACTTGGAGACGCTGAGGGACCCGGACACGCACCTTCTACACCCCGGCTGCCCACGTTGGCTCGGCCGGTCCACGCAGCCAGGCGGCCTCTGGTGAATGTGGCGCCTCCTGCAGCTCTCACACTGGGGCAGAATCCATCACCCCCCCATCACCTTCCCCCCACATCCTCCTCAGCACCCCCCAGCTCCCCACTCCCTCCACAGCGCCCCCATCACCGGCCCCCCACTCCCTCATCAGCACCCCATCACCTGCCCCCCACTTCCTCCTCAGCACCCCCAGCTCCCTACTCCATCATCTGCCCCCACTTCCTCCTCAGCACCCCCAGATCCCCACCCCATCACCTGCCCCACTCCCTCCTTAGCACCCCCGAGATCCCCACCCCCATTACCTGCCCCCCACTCCCTCCATAGCACCCCCATCACTGGCCCCCCACTCCCTCATCAGCACCCCATCACCTGCCCCCCATATCCTCCTCAGTGCCCCCCAGCTCCCC